>PNEQ01003999.1:69918-128830 GCA_003012365.1 Medauroidea extradentata
GTACCAACGCCACTGAAGTCCACGTACAAGTATGGGAGGTGTAAGAACACTCTCATACAGAAACACATCTGGCGCCACAAGGTAGTAGCATATAATTTGCCGCGTACCAACGCCACTGAAGTCCACGTACAGGTACGGGAGGTGTAAAAACACACTCATACAGAAACACACATGGCGTCACAAGGTAGTAGCATATAATTGGCCGCGTACCAAAGCACTGATGTCCACGTACAGGTATGGGAGGTGTAAAAACACACTCATACAGAAACACACATGGCGTCACAAGGTAGTAGCATATAATTTGCCGCATACCAACGCACTGAAGTCCACGTACAGGTACGGGAGGTGTAAAAACACTCTCGTACAGAAACACATCTGGCGTCACTAGGCAGTAGCATATAATTTGCCGCGTACCAACGCCACTGAAGTCCACGTACAGGTACGGGAGGTGTAAAAACACACTCATACAGAAACACACATGGCATCACAAGGTAGTAGCATATGATTGGCCGCGTACCAACACACTGAAGTCCACGTACAGGTATGGGAGGTGTAAAAACACTCTCATACAGAAACACATATGGCGCCACAAGGTAGTAGCATATAATTGGCCGCGTATCAACGCCACCGAAGTCCACGTACAGGTATGGGAGGTGTAAAAACACTCTCATACAGAAACACATCTGGCGCCACAAGGTAGTAGCATATAATTGGCCGCGTACCAACGCCACTGAAGTCCACGTACAGGTATGGGAGGTGTAAAAACACACTCATACAGAAACACACATGGCATCACAAGGTAGTAGCATATGATTGGCCGCATACCAACACACTGAAGTCCACGTACAGGTACGGGAGGTGTAAAGACACACTCATACAGAAACACACCTGGCGCCACAAGGTAGTAGCTTATAATTGGCCGCGTACCAATGCACTGAAGTCCACGTACAGGTATGGGAGGTGTAAGAACACTCTCATACAGAAACACATCTGGCGCCACAAGGTAGTAGCATAAAATTGGCCGCGTATCAACGCCACCGAAGTCCACATACAGGTACGGGAGGTGTAAAAACACACTCATACAGAAACACACCTGGCGTCACAAGGTAGTAGCATATAATTGGCTGCGTACCAACGCCACTGAAGTCCGCATACACGTAAGGCAGGTTTAAAAACACTTAAGAGATGACCCTCTAGTGTCGAAACGGCCAAAATGGCGTACGTGACTGGACATAGTACAGATTAAACTGAATATAACTGACTGCAGCAGTACTGAAAGAAGCACTTCAGGGGAACAGAATGGGGTGGAGGATAGTACAAGGTACAAACTGGGCGTGGGTACGCTTGCGGGATAGCCGCGTGAACAGCAGAAGTTAACATTATAGCCTGCGTGAAATAAACCTCCCGAGTCAAAAAGTTAGAGCCCCGGCCGTGTCAGCGAAGCCTGTGGCAAGGCAGATCCATATGCAAGTAGGACCAAAATAATAAAATAAATAAATTTTGAAAAATTCTCAAAAATCAACAAATACTTCATAATGCAATAAAACGAGGATATAGGAATAAACATTATATTGTAAACTTGCTCCCTCTTAACAAACGATTGCGTTATTATTAGATGGATATATTGAGTTTAAAAAATTATGTAAATTAAGGAAAATTATATAACTTTAACGTATTTTATTCGGTTAATGCTTACAATTTTAAATTGATGGCGGTTGTTAAGTTTACTGTTCATATATCATACATAAATATGTATACTTTTGACGAATTATTATTCGGAACACCATTGAAATTGTTACACATATGTAACTTACTTACAACAATTAACTTTTTTTTTGGTCTTGTGAAGTAGTGTATTTAGATCTATTTAACAATTGTGTGGGTTACTTTAATATAGAAACCATTTGACTAATTCAATCCGAAATTTATATCTTCGTAATTTATTAACTTTTATTTAAGATGTAATTTTCTTATATCAAACATTTTATATGGTAACAAGAATGATTTTTACATGTATTTCAAGAAATACCAGACCGATTAGTATGACATTTTAAAATTATTACTTTATTCCTTTTGGTCAACTGTATTGTATGATAAAATATATGTGCGTGGCTAAATGTAACTTTCTGGGTTAAATCGGTACCGCATTGGATCATTAGTTATACTTGTAACTTCTTGTTAGTTTTGTGATGAACAGAGAACAGTAAAATTGCCACCTTAATATTATTTATTAACAATACATTAAGAAATTATCTTCTCTATTTTGCGAGGTTTAACACGTCGTTTATTAATGTCCGAAAGCAAGACCAGTGTTAGTTACAAAAATGAAAACCGTTTATTTTCCTGTTCTGTTAACGTACTGTCGATAATGACGTCATAATAAAATTAGCAAAAACAGAAGTTCAAAAAACACGTTCGTTGACTTAAGCAAATTGGTAAATGATTACGGATATGTATGGTAGCTCTAATTCAGGAAGTTCGTTACTGTAATCGCTTAGATTATGTTCCAAATAAGAGTGTAGTGTTTTATCTTCACCCAGGAACGGTTAGTACAAACTGCGTAGTTGTGTTCAGACATGTATAAAATGTGCTTTGAGAGAATGTAGCTAATTTGTATAGATGCGCAGTAGACATGAAACGATGACAGACAACAGAAATACACTAATTATTTTTACTTATACTAGGTATCACATGTATATCAACAAATTAATTTTGGTTATCGGTCGTGTATGTCTGTAAGGATAGGTTTGTAAATTATTGGGCCATTCAGGATTATGTTACTGCTACTTACACGAAACGTCTATAGTTCGCAGGCAGGCATCCAAGACTTGTAACAGCTGTAACCATTATGTCACTGAAGTGAGCGTGAACAGTAGTGTTTTGAAATTCAACAGGTCACGAAAATCTTTCGTGAAATATGGGTTTCACTAAAATGATGGCACAGTAAGAGAACTGTAGCAGTCTTGATGAGAGAAGAGTAAGGAAGAATAAATAAACAACTTGTTTTCATCTGTAAGCTCTACGCTAGTCGGTAGAAATAATTAGCTTCTTGACATGGCGCAAATGTTACTTTATCAAACATGATATACTTGATAAAATTGCATTGCCTCTGTTTATTTTCTACTCGTAACTCTCGGAAGGAAATTAGTCGTTTTTGCTGCGGGTGACTATAGAAATAATACAAGTAATAATAGTATGTGTAACTGCAGACTGTGTTCTTTGCATGGTCGATGCCTTACATCTAAAAATAAACTGTATTGTAACATCTAAACAAAAGTTCCGTTCATAAAATTTTATGAAGAGATGAAGTTAATTGTGCAGTATGAGAAAGGCATACTGACCTGCGACAGCTGGTGGTATAGTCCTGCTGAATGCTGTGACCGTAGCTCGAGCTACATCCGCTGGTGTGTACTTGACAGGACATGAGCGGCCTGCAGTCACCATGCTTGGTTTAAGCAGTGACCCCTCCAAGTAGACATGATGATCATGCAGAGCCTTGTAGACAGCTGCTAGCACCTCTTCTGCCACTTTCTGTGCACGCTCCAGGTCGTGATCGCCATCCGTCAGTATCTGTGCACATCAAACCTCCTCCCAATGGTAACATTACACTTATCACAAAGCTGCTACAGATATCGTACAGTAACCGTTCCTCTCCTCTCGATATTTACATTACACTCCTCACACAGCTGCTACAGACATCGTACAAAACCCCTTCCTCTCTTCTCGATATTTGCATTACACTCCTCACACAGCTGTCTCAGACATCGTACAATAACCATTCCCCTTACGCCCGATATTTGTATTACACGCCTCACACAGCTGCTAGAGACATCGTACAGTAACCATTCCCCTCCTCTCGATATTTGCATTACACTCCACACAGCTGTCCCAGACATCGTACAGTAACCATTCCCACTCCTCTCGATATTTGCATTACGCTCCTCACACAGCTGCCACAGACATCGTACAACAACCAGTCTCCTCCTGTCCATAATAGCAATCCTCACACAGCTGCCACAGACATCGTCAAATAACCGGTCGCCTCCTATCCATAGTAGAAAAACACTTATTGGTAACCATAAATCTGTTTCTGTCAAGCAAGCCGTTTTCCAAACATCACAATAATTTGTCATTTTTCCTCAAACGTTGGAAACTTTTACAGCCCTCACTTTTTGGCCTGGACCGTGAGTTCCCTGTATCAAACTTTCTATTTCCGCATCAGGAATAACCTGTTAAAGTTTGTCGGTATGTTTTAGATACACGTTGTATAGAAAACGTACGTCTAAATTATTGAAGTTAAAGTAATGACACGAACAAATTATGTTGATGTTATACAGTTTTCTTTTTTACATTTTTTTTTCGCGTTTCCTTTTACTATTGTATTGCATTTTATGTAGATCGTTTCTTAACCGCCATAAATTGTAATTTGTGATCCATTTCCAAAAAAGAAACTCGTTCATGGATTCAATTAAAATATAAACTAATGTTTCCTACCCTCTGCGACTTGTTCATCATTTCATTAAAGACACATAGAAACATTTTCTTTGTACGCAGGATACAGGATACTCACAAAATATTTCGGCAGATAACTCTTTTTGTAGAAATTGGGAGACTGGGTACATTTTCAAATAATACAATTACTGAACTGTAAGTAAGATTAGAAACATCACTTTTTCTTACACAATATAAAAATTACATGATCTTTGAAAGAACTGTGCAATAGAAGAGCATGATTGGATTTACTTGTTTGGACATACGTCATTTATTTCGCAATGGCGTATATCCAAACAAATGAATCCAGTGATAAAAAAACATTGAATAAAATCACGATTTTTCGAATAATGTTATATTTGAGATTTACACCACACGAAAAACTGTATTAAATACCTCCATGGCGCTGACGACTTTGTGTGAGTTGTAAATCAAGGACGTAGGTTCTTGCCACTTTGACCAATAGCATGTTCTTGTTCAGAAGGAAGTATAGGGTACGATGAACCGCATGAAATACCGTATTACCTGGCGGCAGAAAAACTTCAGTGCAATTAGAGCACCGTCACACTTTTATTTGTTTTATATACGGACGGTTTGAACACTATTTATTGTGTATAGGCCTAATGTGGAGTTTGATAGCTGTTATTATTGTTCGAAAATTCGTGGTTGTTTTCAACGCCGTTTTCGGTAGTTTGGAAAAATATGTGGAATAATAATCTGACATTTCAAAAGGGGGCACCTCTCGTATGAGTTTAAGTAGATAAGTTCTATAAGCTGCAATACACAAATTGCCACCATATTTGACATGGTTTAATCTTCAAAAATATTTCGGAAACGATTTAGAACATCATGTATTGCTGTAGGAACCATAACTTTATTAACAACTTTAGTCTTTGTATGCCCAAATCTTTCTCACGTAATTATTACTCCCAACTCAACTTAGTTACAGTGCGGAAAATAATAATTATTACTTGCAGAACCCTTGTCGTAAAGCACAAACAAAAAAGACTCAATATGTTTTAATAAGGACAGTAGTCAAGTTTCTTTACATATACTGTTTGTATTGCTCCTACAATAAAGTACTTTGTTTCTTCTACTATGTTCGTATTACGGAGTAGAGTAAATCTTCTACGGAATAGTTAATTCCTTCTGTGGTTTGTATTGTTGCACGAACAATAATACTAGCAGTATTGTCAAACAAATTACAAAAGTTCTATTAATTTAATAAAATGAGATTTTCTACAGCAAAAAATTTCTCTTTACATACAGTGTAGCACATGTAACTTATTCAGTATTATTCCAGTAGTGACAAGAAACAAGTATACAATGTACAACTTTGGACGCATTATGTCAACGGAAAGTGTCTACGCCTGGTACAACAATTGTGCCAAGAATAATATCAATTTTCTTATTTTGTTCTCATCTTGCTACTGTTCTGTCTTCCATAGAAGTGCTGTTAGCGTTTTGCTACGCCTGATGCCTTGCGTTCTGAACAACGAGCGGGTAAAACTCACAAAAAATCGTCCCCTAGGTTTTTAGTCATCCTGCGTTTAGTTAAAAAATGTCAAAACCCTAAGCAATTCGGATCTGATTCGCCGCAGCAAGCGAAATCGCGACATACTCCAACGTTTAATTTACATTAATTTGTTCAAAATGCCATGGCTATCTTACTGAGAAGATAATTTTTATGAATTTGGAAACATGTGTTATGATCTTCATTAAACTTTTAGAAATGCGTACAAATTTGACCGTTTCTGGTGCATAACTTAGACGATAAAAGTAAATCTATATGATTATAAAATTTTGAAATGTTCTGTTGTTTGGTTAGCGAAGAAATAACGGTGGCCTTTTCAAGGAAGAGCTGCTGTTTAGAAAACTGAAACAAAATAAAGACATTTACAGATGCTAACAGACAGGTTGTACTCCAATTCAGACATAATGCAACCAAACCAAAACGTAAAAATACATCCTGAAACAATTGCCACCTAGAAATTAAATTTTCAATAAATATATGGGCCAGTTTAAGAATTTAATAGTGCTGCCGACATAGCTATACTGTTTTCCTAAAATTGTTGGAATAGCTTCTTATAACATCAGAAGAACTCTCATTCCTTATGTAACGAGTATTGCTTATTTTGTGACTGACCAGGACACACAGTATGCCATACGAGCATCAAATTATGCTTTATAATCGTCGATTTAAAAGCACTACAAACCAATGCCTTGAGACACTATAAAATGTATTGCCTACACTTTCCTGTGAATAAAATAATTTATTTTTCACTTAGCTCCGCAATGTTCCACTCAATATAAGCCATGTAAGGCACTGGTTTTTATTCTAGGTTCTTCTCCTTTAATGCTACATAGATTGCAGGCACCCACAATTTAAATTGAATAATGCCAGCTTTGCTGAATGCATGCAAGTTGTAATGTTCCTGATTATGTTCACAATTTTACTACCTTGTTTAATGAATTCACACAGTAATGTTCTTGTTAATGTTCGGGAGCATATTGCTTACTTAACTACTGAAAAATTTTAAATTTTTCAGATTTATGTCTACTAATGAAAGTGGCTGTAGATAGAGTTGATGTAACACTAACAACATGTAGTTTAGGTATGTGCATATCTACTTTACTCCTGTCACAGGACCAACATTTATATCACATTACACGAGTCGTCTGCCCTAGTAACACTTAACATTACGTAATTATTTTTCGTTCAATCAGGATTAGAAGACAAATCTCACTGTAGTTGCAGTACACAAGCTCATGCCAACCCAGAACTTCAAAGTCAAGGATATTGTCAGGTAAAAATATATAATACGATTTTATGCTATAGACCACACCGTTCCAGATTGTCGAGGTGCTATTGTTACTTATGGTTTACTGTGCTATGACAATAGATGCGGCCTAATGTCGACGAGACCTAGTTAGTCACACCACTGCCGTACATATGTTTCTGTCCCACACAAATCTAGCGCTTTGAGCAGCGTCTTCTAACATCCAAGTGTCACCATTCGCTTTCTCTCTTTTATTCTTCTTTAACGCGCTGGCTATTGACAGGATCGCCAGCTGATGACAAAGTCTTCCTGTGTTGTATGCAGAACGAATTTCTTTACGTCGGAGGCTAACGGGAACAAAATGCACAACAGCGACATTTAAAAGGATTTTCATGTACCAATTTTTATATGGTTCTGCAGGTTTACGTAATTTTATAACGTCTGTCCTGTTAATAAAAGTAATACTCTTACGAAATAAAAGTAAAACTAACGCTAATATTCTTTTTTTAAAACAATCAATATCATTTAAAACATTAAATGCTACTACATAAAAAATAAAATTGCAAATTTAAAACCACAAATCGAGTTAAGGTAAAGCGATTCTTAAGTCACATTGACCAAGACGCCTATTCTTAATCGAAAACTAGGGTATAATATTTGGTTACGATTACTGACAAATTTTGTTGTAAAAATATATGCAAACCACATCGTAAACGCACATGATAATTTTCAATTGTACGCTAGCATCACAATCAATCTCAACAAGCTGTACATAAGCATGGTAATATTGTATGCATTAAATCGAATCAAGAAAAAATAACACTAAAATTTAAATATAAAGATTTCTGAAAAATTATTTTGAATGTTTGAGGCTTATTTTTATAGCAGTAGTGCACGAAAAAATTTCAAACAAATTTCCTGTAACCATATGTTTTTGGCGAGAAAACTTACCCAGATAGTTTACATTCCGCAGGACTAAAATAAATTTAACACGAAAGTTTGTTAATTTGAAGATAGTTTCACAATGTTCATTAACCGACCGCCATCTTGTTTCTGACACTCTTTTTTGTTTGTTGCCAACAATTGGCGTATTAAGAAAGCGCAAAGTCAGTTCACACTATTTACAAATCAAACATCCCCGCCCAAAATTTATATTTTACCGCTGGGAGAGAAGAGGACATAGTTTCCTATGCAAGACTCCTTGTTCCGTTTGCACAGAGGCCATTCTTACAACTCCATCTGGTCCTGGGTTAACCTTTGTAACCCTTCCCAACTTCCACTTGGTAGGAAGCATTTACTCATATTTAATCAACACAATGGTACCCGCAGTGAGGGATGGTTGCGGATCTGTCCATTCTGACCTCTGATGTAATATATGTAAGTAATCCCTACTCCACTGTTTCCAATAAGTCTGCTGTTTTTACTGGAGCAGTTACCATTGGTTCAAACGAGAAGACTGGATATTAGTCATTTCGTATTCTGGAATAGATGTCAATGGTGCCATTACCAAAATAATGGGCAGGTGTCAAGGCTGCAAGATCATTCTGGTCCTCACTAATAAGACAAAAGGGACGGGAATCTAGAATGCTTCAATTTGAACAACAAAAATATATAATTCCTCATAGATCAAAATTTGGCTCCTAATTGCATGAGTCAAGTGTTTTTTTTACCAACTTGACCCCAGCTTCCCAGAATCCACCGAAGTGACGGGTGCCGCTGGTAGATTCAGATGCTACTGAATGCCATCCGCAGCTAGTTTGGTTGCCATTTCTTTCTAATAGAACCCAGAGTTGAGGAAAACATATAATTCATCAAGCTCTGCTCTGGCTCCCATAAAATTTGTGGCTTGATCTGAATACAGATGAGCACATATTCTTCTACAACCAATCATCTTCTTGAAGGCTGCCAGGAAATGCTCTGTGTGGAGTCCGACTACCAATTCCAGGTGGACAGCCTTTGTACTCATGCAAACAAAGAGGCAGAGGTAAGCTTTGTATGACTTGGCACCCCATAGTCTTCCAATAGTAATCGTAAATGGACCCATATAATCAACGACTACGTGCAAGAGGATCAAGCTTACTAAGCTCTATAACTCGGCAATTAATTAATTTGGGGAGCACAAGTTTGAGGTGAGTAACAAAAACACTGACTGCATGCCTTAAACCTATGTCTAACGGTTTGATGAGAACTTAGAATCCAGTATCTTTGTCTGAGTGCCGAATGGACAAACAGCGGTCCTGCATGAAGATATTTCTTATGTACAAAGTCAATCAGCAACAAACTAATGTGGTGTTTCGCAAGCAGTAACAATGAATGCTTCTGTGGGTAATTCTGTGAGGACTGTTGCATGCATCGTCCTTCGAGCTAAAATCCTTCTCCATCTAAATAGAATTCAAACTACATAAAGAGTCATTGAGTGGTTTTGCAGCCTGCTTGATCTCCTGTTTCCTTTTGAAGCTGGTTGCTTATACCACTTCAACTAATGATATAAGAGCCATACAGAGTTCTTCTGTGATGAGAATCCCTCCTCTACTGGGTTGATCCGTGCGACAATTGGTCGAAAATCGGTAACAGTATGCGACGATTCTTTGCCACTTGGCCAACGATGAGTAGTTAGTAAAAGGAATCGAATCATACACTCTTACACTCATTGAAAATACCTGTTGTCATTCCAATTCCAACGCTTCACTCTTTACGGGAGGTTCACTGAAATTATTTGGAAATCTATATCCTGCTGTGAGATCAAAAGGGGCCACTGCCATTAGAGATGGTAGTCGAGAAGTTAAGAAGGCAACAAAGCTCTTGATGCACAGTCTGCTGGGTTTTTCTCTTATTCTTTATGACACCAGTGTGCAGCTGGCAAAATAGACCGGAACTCAACCACTCTGTTGTCTACAAAGGTCTTACACTCCCTTCCTTTCGACCTAATCCAAGTAATGCTACTGCTGCGTCTGACCATGAAAACAGCTTAAGAACAGTGAGTGTACAGTAAACTTCACTGACAAGCTTCATCAGCTTGGCTAGAATTTGAGCCACACACCACTCAAGTCGAGGTAGAGTGATGGCCTCTAAAGGTGCAACCTTTAATTTTGCTCAAAACTGAGACACCACCACTTGACGATTCACTTCTGCCCAAAGAAGTTCGAATGTTTTTGCTCCAGAAGAAACCACACAGCATGAGAGGGAAACCTTGGAGACGAACATCAACTCCTACTGAAACATACTCCACTCCTTCTCCAAGTTATCTGGAGAACGTTCATCCCAACCCAGCTGTAAATACCACAGACGCTGAACGATTTTGCTTTGTAAACAGAACCACTGGTGTTAATAAACCCATAGGATTAATTATCTTTGCCACCACAGACAAAACTGAATGCTTGGTACAGTCCACACTACAGGTAGGTTGGGATAAGTACAAGAAATAAGCAGACCTTGAGTTTCACTAAAAACCAATTGCTTTGGTGGAATCATTTTCAAGGCCTGAAAAGTCACGAGATGTAGAAGACTGCTGGGGTGTAGAAATCAGACTCATTATCATGGGGCTGTTTGAAGTCCATTTATGAAAAGTAAAACCACCTGATTTAAATATATCTGTTAGCTCAAGGTGCAGCATTGAGGTTTCTTCCAATGAATTTGGTCTCTGTCAAAATGTCATCCATGTACACATATTGTCTGATTGTTTGAGCAGCAGTAGGATATCTAGCACTTTCATAAACTGCCAATTTATGAGTGACCCATATAGATTGGTATGGAGAGGAGGAAAGACCATGTGTCACCATTTTCAGTTGTATTCACATAACGGTTCGTCAGGGGAAAACCTCCACACAATTTTTGATACACTCTGTCATATGGACTTATTAATATCTGACGACACATTTATCGTACATAAGCTGTAAGGGCTACTAGATGGAGACAAATACGAAGTTAGATAGTGGCAAGACCTGGCAGTAACTTTGGACCGACCAGCAAATGATCATTCAGAGGCTTACCTTTGTTGGTATGGTCTGACACATCAAATACTACACTGATATTGGTGCTTACACTGTCAGGGCGAGTCCCACAGTGATGAGGGACGAAGTACTCATTTGTGCCAGCAGATGGAAATTCTCCAAGAAGCTCCATGTGTCTCTTGGCTAGATATTCTATCAATAAACTTCACATTTAAATGACGATCTTTGGCAAGACGATGCTCCAGCAAGAAAAAATGACGAGAAGTTGAAGACAAAGGGACCCCTAAACTGGGACGTTCTCTTTTGAAATGTAAAGTCGCCAATACCTTCCGTCTTGCTGACGAATACATGTGATATCAAAAAAGTCTTCTGTGTGTTTGTCTTCTTTAGTTGGAATGACTTGATGACTAGGCACTTCGTCTACTTCTCATAAATGTTTGATTAACTTATCTAATGGTTCATAAGATGATACAAAAAAATATACAGTGCAGTTTTTGGACTCATCCGTGCCTTAAACTTCCCCATCAATATATATCCCAAACTGGTGTTAATGGCAACAGGCTCTCCTGGTGATCTCTGAATTTTGCCTTTTAAGGTAATTCCTGGGAACACTTCTGCTACAAGAAGCATACCTGCTTGCTCAGGTTGGTGAAACTTGGGATCTGCCAACACCAAGTTCGACAAATTATGGCAATCATGCTTCCTTTTTGGCACTTGAGGGATGGAAGATGCAATCTGCGACAATACCACAGCATCAACTGATATAACCTTATTTGAACTCACCACCGACATTACTGTGCAGCTTGTTACCTCCTTTGCAGATGGAAGAGGTGTCTGCCTAAGTGCAGTTGATGGTGAACTGTGATGAGAATATGGGAGATGCACTATTGAATTATAAAAGAGGCTTGTTCAATTTATTCACATGATGCAGCCATTGTTCAACTAAAAGTTTAAGAAAATTCTCATATTTCGTAATAGGGTGCTACTTATTACAACACACACAATGTTAATCAAATGGTATCAAGATACTGAACACAAATTTAGCACTATACTAAGGGGCTTAGTGGTCATCTAGTTCTTCAATCCTGAAGAACCACTGCCCTATGCTTTTCCACTGTGTTTAACACTTACAGGAACATGTGACTGTCTGTCCAAAAAGGAAATAAACTTCTGATTGGAGGGCATTTCATCATGAGAAAGAGGAAGCTCCCGATACTTCCTAAGTTTAATATCTAACTTACTAACCAATAAGTGCAACAGTATAGTATCCCAATGGTATGTAGGTAAACCTAATACCTTTAAAGCACCCATATTTTCCATAACAGTGTATAGCACTGCTTTCACCGACATCCCAGAATCTGAAATCACTCCTGGAGCTCTAAAAAGTGGATCAAGATGATGGGATGCAATTACTATCGGGTGGTTAAACCTTTACACCAGAAGATTTTGCGCAACTTCTTAGTTGACATTTGTCACTGGCGATAAAGACACTAAGGCACAGGCTTCTTCTAGTAAAGATGACTTCAAGTATAAAAACCTTTCCACTGCATGATGATGACTATTGTTGTATACCAATGTTACGAACAAGTCATAAATGACTACCAGTGCATCATGTCACCATTGAATACTGGTTGACTCTTGTCTTTTTTCTGTGTTGCTAGGTATAGCATTAGGGATCAAATATATTTTCAACCTATCCTTTACAGGGTATATATCAATGTATACTGAGTTGAATTTCTTCCATGTTGACGAAAACTCCATTGATTTAGAAGATTAACTCTGCAGTTTAAAATTTCCCATTCTGAAATATCCGTTTAAAACAATTCTTTGGTTTTCCCCACTTCTTTGCACATCACCGAAAAAAAAACCTCCTCGTCTTAAGGGTTTGCTAATATTTTTATCCCCCCCTTCCAAAATAAGACTAAGAAGCATGCCTTCACTCAGACAGCCTCAACATGAACCAAATTACAGTAGTGGTTGTATCTTTCAGTGCAAACGACGATATTCACATCGCCGACATTTCTAAAATCATTGATGAACGTCGAGGTTCTTTCTGTATATACTTAACCCCACTTTATCTAGCATAGTTTGACGGTAAAAAAAATAATTTACACGCCACACGCAGAACTCAAAATTAGAATAAACTTACATTTGTCACACCAAAGAATAAAAACCCAGATATTTACACCAGCCCTTGTAAAATACTGCAAAACATTGCATGTTTTTTTCACGGGAAATGGCACGGTTTTCTTCCTGCTTGAAGCAACACTATGACACGAGCGTGTGTACGAATTTTACGAATCCTGCACACGATTGGCCATGTTTTATAACGAGAAAACTTACTGAGATAGTTCACATTCAGGAGGACCACGAAACTTTAACAAGAAAGTTTGTTGATTTGATGATCGTTTTACAATGTGCATTGACCGACCACCATCTTATCACTAACACACTTTGGTTTTGTTGCAAATATTGGCATCTTAAGAAAGCACAAAGTCCTTTTCACACTATTTACAAATCAAACACCATATAGTTAGTAGAAAACAATAAGACACCATTAAATGTGCCACACACATACCACTGGTCCAAATCCGACAAATACCTACTTACTACTAAACAATGTACACGAGGCAGTTCGCATGGCAGATATAAACAAAGCGAACAAGCACATGGGTTGCAGTGTAGCAAGATCCTACCTCAGGTTCAACCATGGGCACGAGACAGTTCACCTGGCAGATACACGTAAAGCTAACTAGCATGTGGGTTGCAGTGTGGTAAGCACCTACCTCAGGTTCAACAATGGGCACGAGGCATTTCACCTGGCAGATAAAAGTAAAGCGAACTAGCACGTAGGTTGCAGTGTGGCAAGTACCTACCTCATGTCCAACAATGTGCACGAGGCAGTTCACTTGGCAGATACAAGTAAAGCGAACTAGCACAAGGGTTGCAGTGTGGCAAGTACCTACCTCAGCTTAAACAATGGGCACGAGACAGTTCACCTGGCAGATACCAGTAAAGCGATCTAGCATGGGGGTTGCAGTGTGGCAAGTACCTACCTCATGTCCAACAATGGGCACGAGACAGTTTACCTGGCAGATACGGGTAAAGCGAACTAGCACGTGGGTTGCAGTGTGGCAAGTCCCTACCTCATGTTCAACAATGGGCACGTGGCAGTTCACCTGGCAGATACAAGTAAAGCGAACTGTTATGTGGGTTGCAGTGTGACAAGTACCTACCTCAGCTTAAACAATGGGCACGAGAAAGTTCTCCTGACAGATACCAGTAACGATATCTATCATGTGGGTTGCAGTGTGGCAAGTACCTACCTCAGCTTAAACAATGGGCACGAGAAAGTTCACCTGGCAGATACCAGTAAAGATATCTAGCATGTGGGTTGCAGTGTGGCAAGTACCTACCTCATGTCCAACAATGGGCACGAGACATTTCATCTGACAGATACAAGTAAAGCGAACTAGCACGTTGGTTGCAGTGTTGCAAGTCCTTACCTCAGGTTCAACAATGGGCACTGTGCAGTTCACCTGGCAGATACAAGTAAAGCGAACTATTACGTGGGTTGCAGTGTGGTAAGTACCTACCTCAGGTTCAACAATGGGCACGAGGCATTTCACCTGGCAGATACAAGTAAAGCGAACTAGCATGTGGGTTGCAGTGTGACAGTACCTACCTTAGCTTAAACAATGGGCACGAGACAGTTCACCTGGCAGATACCAGTAAAGCGATCTAGCATGTGGGTTGCAGTGTGGCAAGTACCTACATAATGTCCAACAATGGGCACGAGACAGTTCACTTGGCAGATACAAGTAAAGCGAACTATTACGTGGGTTGCAGTGTGGTAAGTACCTACCTCAGGTTCAACAATGGGCACTAGGCGGTTTGCTTGGCAGATAGAGGCGTAACGAGCTAGCACGTTGGCGTTCTCTTGGACGGCAAGTGGTGACGGTGTATTGGCGCCAACTTTGAGTGTGCAACGCCACTTGGCGAACTGGCAGCCGTCCTTCTTGTACTGCGCGCACCGCTTGTCCAAGTTGTCGAGACCTGAAACACAGACGCTACATCATACTCTGATGTCACATGTGTGTCTAAGTAAAGAAGTCACAATGCAGTGTGCTTAATTTTTTTCCAATGTGTTTCAATAACTGTCTTAAGTAATCGTCTCTAACAAATAAATAGAAAGAGTACTGGTTTATAGCACTGTTGAAATACACATAAACAGAAGCTAGAAATCTGTGTTACTAATTGTCTTGGTACTTACCGTAGAACATCTGAGTCTATATACTGCTGTCTGCCAAAATTACTCTGCGTTAAGCTAACCAAAAATTTAGTTATTTTACTTGCGCGAGCCTGCCCACTCCTCCATTTGATTTTGAAGTGTTTTCATGATAGTACAAAGCAACTCATACATTTTACGTGAGCTGCTACCCATACACAATATTGCTAAACCTAACCCGAATTTGCACAGACAGGACCGCCAATATTCCACTCAATAATTATCTGTGCGTTGGAATGTATAAGATGGATTGCTGTTACCTCCAGTACAGGTCAGCCACTGAACTGAGATATGACGCGATCACTTGCCAACCATATTAATGTAGTGATGAGTACATATAACACGGAAGGAGCCTGTATTCTAATATAAATCTCCTATAGGTTAGGGAAACTCAACTTCTATGAGGTGTACCTACGTATTTTGCCGAGAAGGCCCTGCCGAGAGTGCCAATAAACGTTTATGTCTTTGTTTCTCAAAAGTGGGTATCTGCCAGTTCGAAATGTGGATCTTAGGGCAATTAAGGGCTTGGCGTCTATATGGCAAGCTCGTTGGGTCCAATAAGATTGTTTTCATGTGGAAAATTGATATATGGTAAATATGTGCTTCTATGCTGGTCGACTGGGGCGCCCAAACCTCTTTCTCTGGTAGCTCAGTTTGCTGGACGTTGTAAGCCGCAAGTGCAATGGAACTGACCAGGTCCGGAACGCTGAACTTCTTTCAAATAGCGTGGTCAGTGTCAGGTAGGACACGTGATGTTGAACTCCGCATGCCTGGAGGAAAACCCCCATGATGAAGGGTTTAGGTGTTGCTAAAAAGCTCCCGTGTGGCTCCGGTAAGTATTAGAGGTGTGGACTATACTCAGAAAACCCGAGTACTCAGAGTTGTTAGGGATCTCAGTGTGGAGTGAGAGGCGCAGAAACTCTTCAGACAGTTCCGCAGAGTTGTGGTATATTCTGTAGTCAACTGTAAGATCAGCTGGAACTTTCTTCGTGGTGCTTCACTCCACGCCTAATGGAGGAAGCGGGACCGTATGACGAAGTCATCTGCGTTTAACTTCCAACCCAACATTTTTCGAGGAGGAGCAAGTGAGAATGTTTGATTACATGCACAGGATATCCGGAAACCGCCGTATAATACGAACGCCACGTCTTTCGTGAAAGAAATTTCCCCTTGCGCTCCAAGTCAATGTATTATTTTATGTAGGATATGTCGAGTGAACGTAGAATCTTGTTTGGACTGCTCGGGATTTGAATCTGCACGCATACTAAGATGTTCAGAACAGTGGTAGTATAATAACTGTGTAGCAGAAGAGGAAAATTTCTCAGTGATAGGATGACACATTTCGCCCGTAAGTCATCGTTAAATTGTTACCATCTTCCAAATATAGCTGACTCTAGTATAGGCGGTTCGCGATGAAGTAGGCACTTTTGAGAAGCACCTTATCTAAAATAATTAATAACAATGAATTATTCCGAACTTTGACGTTAGCTTTTAAGCTCACTACAATCTGTACACTGATTGTTACGTAGGGTGCTTTGGCTGAAAACTCAAAGTAACTCAAAGATAAGAGTAACTAGGATTTCAAAAGTGTTGAGTTTGTCGAGAACCGGCTATATCAAGGCTTCGTGAGACAGAGCAAGAAACAGACTTGGTGCATATAAATCACTTGTTTGAGTTTCCTTATTGGCAAACTTCCAGCGAAACTTGTGAATGACGTGTATTCATATCGCTGCTAACACTTAGAACTTGGAGTGTTCATACTTGTCGCAGAAATTCTGTTCCGGAAGCTTCGCTGCTTATCAAATGGCATAAGACGCATTATGTTACTATCGATATACGTGGATTTTAATGCCACTCAATATATATCATTATTATGAAAGTAGCTACTATTTACAAGATTCTTCATTAAAAAAACAAGGTGATCACGACAAAATATGAAACTGTGAACCTGCTGATGAAAAAATATGAAAATTGCTCGCATTAAAAGTTTATTTACAGTTGAAGACGTACACAGGTAATCTCGGTGTTAGTGAAATAATTTCTTCCCGCACGATTAATTGGCACCTTAACTTTACTCTAGCTAAATTCTGCAAGTAATTCGTGATTACTCTTACGTATTTGAGTTCGAAATAAGGTAAAATTAGTTAAGTTTATTACAATTAAATTAAGGATATAAATGAGCTGTTAACTACACTTAATTAAAATATCTATAGTCCCGTAAATTGATAACGGTTACTAACTTTAAACTCAATGGTTCTTCAATAACTAAAATAATAATAATTCCAAACAACATCCAAAGATAAACCAAACAGTATTAAAATATTTTGCGAACTTTACACTAGACTGATATCTGCTAGAGCGTGTATTCAATGGAAGCAATGACATGACCCCATTGTACAAGAGAGACATGGAAAATATAATTCTTGTTGCAGTATACAATAAATGTTATTCCTCGTTTATGACGATAGTTCGTGTCATGGAACATAAAATTAAAATAAAGGTATGTTGGACATATAATTTTGAAATGAACATGTATATGTTCTAAAGTTTAAAATACGATATTTAACATGCAGTTGGTATGGAATATATTGTACTATAAACGGTGTGTATAAAATACAGTACTCTCACTTTACTTGATTCTTAATTTCTCAGTACAAAAACTTTCAATGAATTACATTTTTGGTCCATATCGTTGTATGAATTCGACAAAGTCAAGTATAGAATACAAGTAAACATGATTAAATATTAAAAAAATAAAATACTTGCGTTTGGTGATAAGCAAATTATTTCTTTAAACATGGAAATTGTGAATTTTTTGTGAAGAAGCTATAATTCAAAGGCGCATAGTTTTGGGTCATGTTGACAATTTGGTGCAAAAATACTTCACACTAACTGGTAATAACTAAGGCAATTGTCACGGAGGAAAAATTTAAACGTGCACCATATTGCACAGCGGTAATATCAGACAACTAATGAATGTGTTACGTTTGCTTGACTACACGTATGTGTCTGAAGTCTAGTGTAAACGTCAGCGGAGCAGCGGAGTTGATGTTTGATGACTTACCTTGGGTGGTTACTTCATCCTCTGTCCCAAACAAGTTCACTATGCCCTCGTCGACTTTGATGCCAGGAATTATACCGCGGTCCTTCAACAAGTCAACGAAGCTGGTACCATCGTCAGTTTTCTGGTACAGCGTCTCGTGGTACAGAATAACACCTGATATGTAGCGTCCAATGTTCTTGTCCGATGAGAACAGCATCTGGAAAGACATTCATCACTACGGTAATATCGTGCTGAGTCTACGTCATCTGACACAAATGTTGACGTGCAATAACTAAACGGTACATAGTTCGTTCACTGTCACTTGTCTGTTTGGAACTTTAGATTTTAAAATATCAATGTTTGTAAATTAAGCTGAATTATTTATAAAGTACGATGTTTATTACGTACTCTAATTCGGAAAAGAAAGAAATCTATTTTGAATTGTGGTGTTCAAATAATTGGCATCCAGAACAGCAATTGGTTTGTTCAAAACGCTGTATAGTAAACATGAACAAATTATGTTAGAACGGTAAGAGGGCGTTAGAGATGGGAGTGAAGAGACACACCGTACCAACTGAGCTGTTAGGAACTAAGTCGCGAACAATTATTGCTAACGTAAGGCAATGTTGTGGTCGGGATTTATGATAGCGTTATATTCTCTAGTAAGTCAAAGTTGTTAGACAATACACCACACCGCTTGTAGAACAACTGATGGCCCCACTGGACAGACTTTAGCGAGCTCCCGCAGTTCATATCTTCAACCTTCCACCTCCCCCGCATAATTGTTAATTTTAAGGTGCAAAATTATGCTATTTAAGGAGTTTCCGAACCAACAAATTTCATTTTGCACTTCAAGAAACTGTGATTATTTGAGGATAAACTATGCCTTAAAATGTTTGGGTGTCCGGGCCACTTACTCCCCTCCCTTAGTCCGACCCTGTAAGCTCATGAACACGTTACACTGTGCTATGTTAGCTAGAAACATTAATACAATAATTCCGTGTCAACCACTTGAGAGCAAACATACAAATAATTCTGAAAACTAATTTCTAAGCACTTCACGGAGTATATTTATTTTAAAAATATCAACTACATCATAAAAGATTTAAGAGCGTTTTTCAGAAATAAGTTAACACAAACTTTCCTTTTTTTATCACATTAGGACAAGAATTTTGAAAAATTAAAAATTGAGTTTTAGTTTCTCGGAGGCCATATTTTTAATAAAACTCATAGTTATGACTGTGTAGTGTTTAAAGTATCTTGACGTTTAAGTGAAGTCACTGAAACTATATTTATAATTTGAGAATAAACAGGACGTTCCAGTTTGTTTGAGCAGGTTACTTTATTATAATTTGCCATTGTCTTTCTGTGACAGCAATAAATTGCTACAGCTTTTAGCTTGGGTTCTGGACAACGATAAAAAAAAAAACAATATACATTAGAAAAAATTACAGAGTCCTGTGGCATGAAAAGCCTATGGTAGTTAATTCACTATATTTACAGCTTTCGCATGTTATAACGAATGCATTTACTCAAACTTCAAACTTATAAATATATACATGTGCAGATATCTTCCTACTAACAGCAGTTACAGTGAATTGTAATTCCCTCTGCTGGGAATGAACTAAAAAGTAAACTTTGTACATTTAGTTTTCAAAACTATCTTGTACTCACTGATTGCTTGTAACTTTAATAATCCTAAAATCAGCACTGAACACTGACTGCTAAAGATTCTGAAATACATTTAACTTCTGTGTTATGTTAAGATGGTTCAGTTTTTTGTAATAACTTCTGTGTTCTCCATGCTCTATATTATATGTATACAAAATGTTTTTGTATTAAAAAATTCTAAAAGCAGCAACAGTTTTCAGAATTCTTTTAAAAAATACGATACAATTTTTGAATGAGTTTTTATATACCTAAAGTCCTAGCCAGTGACAAATACTTTCACTGTGAATTATTACGTTCCGTTATGTTGATTGGTTTCTGGGGGTGTAAAAACTAAATATGTGCAAATTTTGACATTGAAAAAAAATAAACAATAACTTACATAAATACAATTTTTTTTCTGGAACATCCTTAACCCAGCCACCCTATTAATTATGCAGACAGAATATATTGACATAAATATTTCATAACAAAATTCGTAGACCACCGTAGACGTCAGTATTTAGACATCTGTCATGATTTGTTGGCAGGGCCATTTGTGCTGGTTTTACAACTAACAAGGTTTCAAAGAACTGTCTTGCTTGAGCTAGACTTGTTCTTATAGAATCACTACAGCACAACAATCACTTACGTTTTTATTAACTACGATTAACATTCTGGAATACCGTATTTTGATTGTTATACCAAATTTAAGAGATTTACGCTTACTTCGACAATGCATTTACTCTCAATATATAAATAAAGCCAACTAGTATATGCTATTGACAACAGAAAAGTAACGCACTTATAATTCCAAACATGTATACAGTCGCTTTCACAGGGAAATTTGATTCCTAACAAGAAAATGGTTTTCCGACGGCAAAACACGAAAAAAATGTTTATAGTAAATGTCGTCGGATCAGCAATAGTTTAGGAATGCTGAAAAGGTGTTTAGACAACTATTTCCTTTCCTTCCATTGTTGACGACGAGGCAAGTAAGTCGAGTATGATAGTCTAGGCAAGGTCGACAACGTAACATTTGTCTCACAGCTGCTGTGCCAAGATCGTGACGTGTCTGTGTGTACCATCACAACAGCGCACTGCACGCAGAACATGTTCAAGAACCTTGAAAGTACTATGCTGGCATGACTAGCGCAAACTGCGAATACGCATCGCCTTCTGCAAATAATGTCACTTAGCCTATTTCTGTGGATGGATATACAAGGCATGTCTAAGTAAGTTAAGTAATGAATTTCTGTACAAAAATGTGGTGAAATTTTTACCAGAATACTGAAATGTTTCTCACGAAATACACATTGCTTACATATTCCCTATATTTACAGCGGTATTGTTTTACATATCGCAACCAGTAATTCAGTAAATATGTGCTTACATGCACATTATACATATTTTTGTCCTATGTGGGAATGTGTATCGAAATATATTATAACAGTAACGGCAAACTGTTTACTTATTACAGTTAATTAAATATTATATCATTATAACAATAAAGTAATAAAATATCATCTCTTAATATGTGCGACTTATTAATACTAGCAAACTCATAAAAAACAGCGATTGTAAACTTAATCGCCTAAATTATGTTCACATACTACGAAACGACTTAAAAGAATGCAAATATATTGATACAATCGTACATATCAGGAGTATAACAGATGCTTAAATCATCAATGCAGTAACAATAATAACGTAGGCGACAACGAGCATGATACAACCACAAAATATTTTTACAATTTGCTTTATATTTAGAAGTTGCCTATATACTGAGGGGAATGCATAGATTTTCATAGAAATAGCTAACATACTGATCCCATAAACATATCCTGCCTTAACAAAGTAGGCTAAAGAGAGAGTTTTAGTATTTTATAGTAACGTTAAAAATAGAAGTGACTCCAAAATAATTCAAAAACTGTTTCATGATTATGAAAATAATAAAACAATTTAAACAATCAAACCGAACGTCTATAGACATTGGCCAAGCTGGTCTTGTAAGTTAAAGCAAGCGGTTAATAAAGTATGGCGATCCAAATTCGAAGCTAAGCACGTTTCATTGACTTATTATTTCTTTGTAATTATAGCAGTTAAGTAAACATTATTCGTTTTAGCATAGCAGTTTTCCTTTAATTTTTTTTTTACTTTTCGGGGCACGATGAAATAAGTTTCATTTAACATTAATTTCGTAATTTTTGCTGCTCGAAAATGTTTTGTAGCTCTATAAAGGATTTATTTTTTGGGGTGGGTTTCGCGTGTTCCATTCGTAAAAGTACTTTATTTTGCAGGGTAGCGCAAACAGCTGTCAGCGGGCAAGTGTGAGTGGCAATTGAAGACAAGTGAAGGACGGAACGTAGTACCTCGTCAATGTGGCGCGATCTACTTGAGATCTGGGTTATGCCAGGAAGTTGCTAGAGCCTTGAGACACTTATTATAACTATCTCACGGTTTGTTCGCAGTCCACTGTGATTCACCTTTTCTGATAATTGCAATTTTGTTAGTGTGTATGAACGATTTTTCAACTGGACTGAATGGTCAGGCTAGATTAAAGATTCTTGGAACTAGATTGAAAGGTATGGTTAGTTTTTTGCACGGCAAGTTGAAAAAAGCCGAATTAATAACTATTATTAAATGTGCTGATATCTTTCTTGCATGTTGAGCTACGCTATATAATTCGACACATAATTTTCATCATTTCTCCACAAGTATTAATTTCCTGCAGTATTTTGTGTGAGTTTCTTAACATCGTGTACAAAAATAAAATACGTGTTAGGAAGAGAAATGTCCAACAAAACAAAAATGTAGAAATAAACGAAAAACTACTGATTAACTTAGCTTTATGTAGGACTGCTGAAAAAAATTACAACAGCTGCCAACCTTGTTAACTACGATATACATAGTATTTTTACTAATAGTTATACAGTAGACTGGCTCATTGTAAAGATAAAAGCTAAAGTCGCAACTTATCTTAAATAACTGCAATACCTATTTCATCATACATGTAGCATAAATAGTTTCTTGTGAGAAACAGAAAATAGTTTCAGTAAACAATAATTGAATTTAAGGAAACGGAAACACACACACAGTGATTGATTGAAAGTTAAGTTAGTTGACTGTATATCGCAAGTGGACTAGAACCACTCTTGCGCTGCAAATACACGATTCATATGTCCGTTTATATTTTCCTTTGCGTTAAGTGCGTTCAAGGCATGCGCATTATTCTTTACCGTAATTATTGTAGCAATGACTGTAACCCTAGAAGGTTTCTTGCTGTTAACTTTCAGAAACGCAAAACATTTTCTGTGTATTAGAATTAATTGGTTTGTGGACATACGCCACTGCACATGATTTGTTGATCAAACTTGTATTGAAAGACAAAGTGACAAAGTACAAAAAACGAACAAAAATCACAGAAAACAGAAGAAAAATAATCCCAGAGGAATTTCGTAAGTTTTTTAAACATACATAAATCACCAAGAAGTCTTACGACAGAATTCAGTCGAGAATTCGACCACACCCACACACAAATACAAAGAAATACCAAATTCCCAACATGAGAAAAGACGGAAGCAGACATAAATAGTGGACAGTTTACAACAAGTAATAAACAAGAAACAACACAAGTTAAAATCAACAAAAAAATGCAACGTTTCGGGAATTGCGGTGTATCCCCATCTTCAGGCTGAGACACAGCTGGCTGGAACACCAAGATGCGAATTAAGTTCGCTAGGAAATAAGGGCTTATACAGCCTGGTTGGTTTCTAAACTGCTCGGCCAATAGTGGCAAAGCATGTGCGATTGGCTGGGCTCTCGGCCAATGAGAGGCAAGTACTCTCCTGATTGGCTAAGCACCTTGTATTGATGTTGGCTGGTATTCTGCCAACAACACAACACAATCAAATTCTTGATAAAACTATATATTTAGAATTCTTGTGTGTGTTTGTGTGTGTATGTATGTGTATTTAAATAAATAAATAAATAAATATATATATATATATATACACACACACACGTTTAAAAAAAACTGACGAAATTCCTCTTGGATTGTTTTTCATCTGTCTTTTCTGATTTTTTGTGCGTTTTTTGTACTTTGTCACTTTCTCTTTCAATATAAGTTTGATCAGCAAAACATTAGCAATAGCGTATGTCCACAAACCAATAAATTGTAATTGTAAACCCCCATTGCGACAAACATTAAAAAATATAATTTTCTGTGTATATTATATAGAGTACGAAATAAGGACGGGTTAGTAACATCAGTCACCAAACCAAAAGACAAACTACTCTATAAAATGTATATTATCTGGTTACCGAAAAATGTGTTTACAAACTTAACGCTGCGGAACAGGTTTGGTACATTATTGTGGTAACTTATAATCACTTATTGAATCAGAAGAATTAATTTTCCAATCAAGAGAATATGACAGTCTTGATACACGCAATAGCCGTGCCAGCTTCATTTCTACAGATTCGTGAAGATTTAATTGTTCTATAGGTACGAGCGGGTAGCACAAATGTTGTTCAGGCCAAGTCTATATAACTTCTTCAAATTTTTACAAATAATTTTGTTCTTCAAACAAATAGAGGTTCTGTTTTTTTTTGGAAGTCAGATTTTTTAAGGTATTCATGTATTATTTAAGTTGCCGCACAACAAATAAAATAATTAAAAGTGAAAACATCATAAATTAAAGTTGACTGCGTTTGTGATTAAGCAGTTATACTTACTGTAAACCAAATAATTTTTGTATAATACGATCTATTGTACTGGTATACAATTCATTCTCAAAATTTGCCTTTATTTGTTGTGAAAAAGTTTGTTTGCAAGAAAAAGATGCTTCTATTATTATTACCTGCCAAATGTAGCGTAGTTTTGTTAAGACGTTGCGGTAAGATAGAAAATTTAACTCTTAACTTTAGGTGCCTTACATATACAGGAAAAATACTGTCTGCACCTGGCAGTAAAACGATTGAATTTATTTTGCAATAAAAATTCTTTAGGTATGTTGGTGCTTTAGAAACATTCTTTTAAACATAACATACGTTAATTTCGTGGTTTGCAAACGACATACAAAAGACGTTCGTTTTAACAAAACGTTGATATCACAAATCCGGGTGTGCGGAAGTAGCAGGCAAGTAGAGAAATCTGATCGAATGAAAAAAATATATGTTTGTGCACGCGAGATTCAGTGTACTGTTATTGCCAATTAGATTAGGTGTCGTGTTTAAAACAAGTAAGGTGTTGTGCGAGAAATGTTTGCCAACCAATGTCTTCTGAAAGCTTTATACAATTTGTTTCGTAACAGCAGGCCAGTTTATGATCATTCTCTACTGATGCCATACTAACATACCACTAAATGAGAATACAGCTGCCCACACATAGTCTGCAAATATAAGTACTTGAATAAAACTTGTATCTTAAAATAATTTTTAAATATGTTTCGACTGCCTCTTAAAACAGCCAATAAACAAGAAACTGAACGCGTTACCTTAAAATTGTCACAAGTTAGTGAACAAGAAAGTATTCTCCTTTAAAATTTCACATGCAGATTTAGATGCATTATTTTGGAGAATTAGGTGGAGTTAGCGAATAATTGATAATGTCAACTATAAAACTTAATAAGTGTTGAGAAAAAAGTAAGTCATGTGAAGAGTTCTGCTATAATATAAAATGTTATAATTGTGTCAATGATAACTATCACTGGCATTGCTTCTTTTGTCCACTCCAAAATATTCACTCTCCAAATTCATTTTCTTACTTATACATATTCCGACACACACAAAATATTTTTTCTTGTTTTGTTTTACATTGTGATTTAAGTTTGCAGTAGGATTTGGAAGAATACAAGTGTGTGCTTATTAAACCTTATTCAGCTGGCAATACATTGTGTGGTTCAGTTAAGTGTCTACCTGCGCGAACAGTACAATAACAGGCACACACATTTCTAACAGCTTGACTCACCGACGCAGCGTGTAACAATGTCACAATAATTCCTGATTTTAACTGCTTCCAGTTGACTCCATTTCGTTTAACTCGCCCTTGTGGATTCCGATTTTTTTTTTACCTCATACCTGCTATTTTGTCTTGTCATGACATTATGATAAAGAAAACTGCACCAACAACACAGTATTAATTTTTACTTACTTTGTCGATAACTGTGTTACTACCATTATGCTAAACCAAACACAATGTTTACTACTGTATACATCCATCTACAAATAAACAAGCTTCATCAAGCTAGTTATGTATTTATCGCCAGATATGTTACAATATATTTAATTACAAGTGATAATAGTGGTCAACATGTTCGATTGCCTTCACTAAGTCTCACATGCAAAGCTGTATTGGAAACTTAGAGCAATGTCCCTGGGGTATAAAGTAGATGAGAATACCTGTCGGTACAGGCGGCGATTCTCCTCCGTGCTTTC
Source organism: Medauroidea extradentata (assembly GCA_003012365.1). Taxonomy (NCBI): domain Eukaryota; kingdom Metazoa; phylum Arthropoda; class Insecta; order Phasmatodea; family Phasmatidae; genus Medauroidea; species Medauroidea extradentata. Next base: position 96,556 of record PNEQ01003999.1, read on the forward strand.
AACGCCGATACTGGCAAAGCGCTTAGCGATGGTACCCGAGGATTCATCAGCGGCGAGGATGCCCTTCCCTGGCGCCACTATGGCTTGTGCAATCTCTCTCAACTCCTGCTGGAGAGCAGGAGGCGGGTAACGGAACTGCGTGGCCATCTCTGTCTACAACCTGTAGCCACACGATTCATCACACTTCTCATCGCTTACATCGCATCAACTCAAAATAAATCTGCATAACAACCTCACCACTGTCACAACAGTCACACTTTGGAGGCGTGTGGCAGAACTGCATGGTCAACTCTGTCTACAACCTGTAGCCACGCAATACATCACACTTCACATCGCTTACATCTCATCATCCACTCAAAATAAATCTACATAACAACCACACCATTGTCACAACAGTCACACTCTGTAGGTGTGTGGCAGAACTGCATGGTCAACTCTGTCTACAACCTGTAGCTACATGAGTCACCACACTTCACATCTCTCATATCTGATCAAAAACCTACGATTGTGTTGTACTTTAAGGCCTTAGGCAATTTCCAAAGTGCAACATATTTCCCAACTATAATTTAAAAATTTAGTAGTAACTCTGGTAAGTATTAAGAGTAATCAATTTCGAAGCACAGAGCTGTATTCTACATACTGTATTATTCGGTGTATAACCATTTTTAGAACCAAATCTACAATCAAGATAGCTATCACAAAACTACTAAATATCACGAAATGCAAAATACTAATAACAACAAAAATTTTCTTATAATTAATCTAGTCCAAAATTATCTGTTGTACACTCAGTAAGGCTTGCCTGCATAAATACAAAACTAATACATTAAACTCCATAAATATTCCTTGTCACTTGTCGACAAAACAATTGTACAATATAACAATTGCATATGCAAGTCCTACTGAAAACAATTTATAACATATAGAGATACAAAAGTTTCTATCTCATATTTATTTGCCATGTACCTTTTGTATAAAATCGTTAAATTTAACCAATTCTGGTTACATTATTTTGAAATAATTATTTTCTTAGCATGGCCGAAAAATATTATTACAACCAAACCGGTAGTTGAAAAATTACCGTAGGAAAGTCAATTAAGTATAAACCAGATCAGATATTAAATATCTGTTTTGCAGTTTTGTTTGAAAATAGGTTTTCCCATGATAGTTTTTTTAAGACAAGAAATTGTACACTTTCTACTACATTATTAATTAACCACAAATTAGCTAATTATATGACTGGATTTATTTGCTTGAACATGCCCCATTGCGAAATAAATGGTGTATGGCCAAGCAAATAAATCCAGTCCTGTACTCCCATTGCACAGTTCTTTCAAAGATCATAGCTAATTACATGATTAGCTAAACCATAGTATTTCCTGTCTTGAAAAATCAATAATTATGGAGAAGACAATTTCAAACATATTTTTAATATGTGCTTTCCTTAAGGGTTAAAAATTATCAGGATAAAGTAGGAACACTTAAGGGAGCGCTTGACGAGTCAAAACTAAATTCGTAGTATTTCGTAGTAGATATAATTGGCTATTAAACTCATGTATATTATATTGAAAATATTTCAACTACTGGTCCAAAAATAAGAAAGTTAGTGCTTTAGTTATCCTTGTTCGTAACACAATAGTATGTCTCAAACTATAAATAAATAATAATTTACTATCATACTTTATAAACGATACGAACGCACACTGCATCATGTTTCCCTAGTGTAATAACAGAAGAATATTGCGTATTATCGTTTTGAAAAAAAATATTTAAAACGTCTCTTTTTGAGTGGTATACTGAAAATCGTGTTTCCTTTAATGAAAATATTTTTTTGGTGTTTAAAATGTCTGTATTTATCAAAAATTCTCAAAGAAACGCGAATTTATTAACACTTGGAACATTTTTAATGCAATAAAAATATTACGTCCTTGTAGATCTAAGTTTACTCTTCAATTGTAGTTCTTCACAATTAACATTTGAACAGCATCTTGAACAGAATACATGAAATACCGGCGACGCACGCGCGCGATGCTGTAGAAGTTCCATTCCCGCCGACATAGTTTTTTTAGTACGCTGTCAGCGGCTAGCCTGTGCTCCGTCGCTGGCGACATGAGAGCAACACTGCCACATCCACACAGTAGCGTCACTTGTGAGGTAAACGACCTATCGGTTCGTGTTATTACGGTACTAGCTGAAGCATCGAGATGTGTCGTGTACATACTTGATAATGGGTACAACCGTCCTATCATTAATAACAAATAAATAAAATAACAATAAATTCACGAATTACCGAATTTCACAGATTAACCAATAACAGCCCGGACACTAAAATAATTAATGTGTGTGTATGTGTGTGTGTGTATACAAAATGTAAAAATAATGGTTTTGAAATAAATTAATTTTATAGTTTTTAATGTTGTGTCTGTATATTATAACCACACTATAGGTCGTTCGGGATAAAGTGAGCACTAAAAACTTAACATTTGAAAAAAATCACTAGCCGTTACTGCATATAATTCAACATAAAGTACAGTTGCCTTACTGCTTGCATGGTTGGCAGCGAAACTACGCAATATAGTTCCGTGTATTTTACTGGTTTAATTCAACAATACTGAAACAAAATCAAACGAAATTGTCATAAATGAATTTTATGTAATTAAAAAACTTGTTTTATCAAACAGTATCGATTCATTCTAACTTCAAATTTTATCTTTTACGTGCAAACATCAAGTGACGAGCCAGAGAGGTTAGGTATTTCCCGGCGTCAGCCGTTACACGCGGAAAGATACAAATTGGTTGAAAATAAAACTTTAGCAGGGCTTTTTTGAGTGCTCACTTTATTCTGAATTGCTTATATAAACATAGGCATTGCGGGTAAAGTGCAAGAGTGTATACTAAAAAATATTTTGTTTATATTTTAAATAATACTTATGAAATTGTCCCTAACTGTCACATTCCCGTATTAGCGCATCATAGATTGAGACGGTCTACCGTATTGTAACAATACTTGATTAGTGTTTTGGCGTTTGTTTGAGATTAAATCCCTAGGTCCTCTAGCATTAGGACATTAGTTGAAACAACTTAATCATTTGTGATTATTTGTTATAGGAGCAGTCACATAAATGGCCTCCCATACAGAGGACCCATATTCGATTTTCGGCGGTGTCACACTTGTTCTCCGCTTGCATAATTCGAGGCAGGATGATGCCACAGATCGGTGTTTTTTTTATTAAATGCGTGTCCACATCATATTCATCGATTCGTAATTTATTTTTATGATTATATCTCTGTTCCTAACTATTAAATACCTTTCGCACATATTCACAGTCATTTGTACACTCACGAACTGTGCGTGTTTATAAGGCTACGGCGTGACTATTTTGATCACGGCATGTTTTGAGTGATTCAGGACGTGTTTGATTAGTGGTAGGCAAATTCAAGAATGTACCTGACCTCTTTCGGTACCAAGCACCATGAAGTGATAAGTTAATTCAGAGAATTTATTTATGGATCTCCTTTGAGGACGTCTTTCTGAGAGGATTGGGGGAGGAACGCTTTAGCATGCGTTATTTTTGCTTGCAAACAATATGGAAATTTAGATTATCGGTAAAATAATCGAAAACCAAACTCTTTTCTCTAAAAATTTCTAGGGTTACGTATTGTTACAGCCCCGGAAATTTCGAGGGTTCAGTGACCTGTACATTAAACTCCACAGTACTCTGTACAATCAACTTTAGATATCTGTTCATTGGTTGTCTGCCCATACAGTAATATGTTCCAGTCTATGGATGGTGACATTGGGCTCAATCCTCATTTCTTCCCAGGCGTTTTATTGACTGACTGTATCCCAGGGAACGTATGGCAAAATTATATCCAACTGCAATGGGACTAAATTTTATATTCCAGAAATAAAATTGCGAAATTTTTGGGACTCTAGATATTATAACCTAAGGGCGAGGGAGGCTTGGATTATGTTGTTTATTTGGTACGAGGAGCAAGCGCATATCTTAGTCCGTAGCCCCCACCAAGGTAATAGCTAAATTATAATATCAGTTTGCCTTCAACCAACAATTTATTGGGTCCAGAAAGATACTCTGTCACAAAATTAATGTTAATAGATTTATATTAATATACTGTTAATATTTGAGGTTCTTTAGCTAAATTTCAGCAAATACCTCACCGTTTCCGATATATTATTTACACTAATATAGGTAATGGATAACAATACACAGTTGTTCTGTCAATTTGTTATCTTTATTGATAAGCTCGGATATATTTAGGTAAGGTGACCATTTTCGAAACATCATCATCAGTTTTTTTGTAAATTCGACATAAATATTTCTATAACAAGGCGAAGATTAGATAATTTCATTTAACCATCTGTGCGGCATATTCGTCAAACTTAATACTTACGAGCGTGCACAACGAATTTTCGATAGCACCCGCATCAAGTATTTTGTTGGAGCGAACCAGTTGGTACTTACATTATCGTGCTGTATTGAAGCTGTGTTGTAGAATTGGCTTAAGGACGTAAGTATATTATCAATATTTATCTTTCCAGTTATCTGACAAAATTTAAGAGTTTGGAATGCTAATACATTACAAACAATGGGTTGGAAAATGTAATAATCGGAATTGTTATTCTGTGTTTGTAAATAAATAAATTCCGATAACCGGGGTAGTCAAGAAGTTTAATTCTCCAGTTTTCGCAAGCAATTAAAAAAATTAGGGGATATTCACGTTTTGGAAACTAGTTCTAAATAAAACATCAGTCACGTGCTGATATTAAAGACACACACTGTAAGCAAAAATAGAATGTGATTGTGCGATCCAATTATTGTAGTCCACTCCGAATGCTGGGTAATAATTTTCCGAGTACTGTGTACTACAAGTATATACATAATCCACACTGTTACACAATTTCACATATTTTACTGCAGTAAACTCAAACGCTTAAAAAAACACGGTTTCTATCAAATTCAGGGTGAACTGAATACTGTTGAACGATCACTGTGTTACTTGATTGTAATGCCAGATCAGAATGAAGAACTGCACATAGATGAAATTTACAGGGGTCACGAGTTCCGAGAAAAAGTAATGGTTGAAAAACTTCGTATGTTTTATGTATCTTGTGTATGACCGGAACTAGCGGCCCCAAATGTGCTAAAATTACAAGTTTGTTGGGGGGGGGGGGGGAGGTTGATTTTGATTGATGTGTAACGTTGGTGATTTCGTAACCATGTTTTCAACTGGTAACCGTCGTGTTATGATAAATAGATTTTAAATAGCAAGTAGCAACGTTTATCCAACTATTGCCATATTAAAAGTCCCAGGCATCATCACTTACGATATTTGTTCGTCAGTTTACGGAACTCCGCATCCGTTACAGTTACGCATTTTTATATTCAAATATTATTATGAACTGTTTAATTTTATGGTGCTATTTTGAACAAAACAATATATTAAAAAAGAAGTTAAGAGCGTAACTGATAAGCCTACTTTCTTCAATGTGGGAGAAAATTAACCACAAAAATTTAAATCGTTTACGTATATCCAGGAATATTAATAGTAATAAGTGAAATTGTTATCGTGTTATTTCCTAGCACGGTGGACCTATAACAACAATAACCGTTAGTAATAACATTTATAAATTTCAAATATGGCATTCAATCTGTCATGTAGTTCTTCCGATATTATGTAATCATGTCGCTAATAATTCCAAATTGGGTGGTATATGTTACAAAAATTACTACAAATTTAAAATTATGTTACCTGTCTTAGTAATAAATATGTACAGGTTATGAACAAACTTTCGAAAATGGTCCTCAGATGCTTCATGTCATTTAAAACTAAGGACATGCATTTTTAATAAATGAGCAATATAAATAAAACTTAAGTAATTATATTTATTTGAAATTTCATGTATTTATGGTGTTATGTGCCATTATGTTTAATGGTTATTTTATATATCTCGTGTGATAAATTTTTGTTTCAAATTTCACGACTGTATACATTTATTAATAGAGCTTAAATAAAATATATACAAGTAACTATACTTACCTCGAACTGTACCGAGTTTAATGCAATTCTGAAAAATGGTTTTTCAAATACTGTACCTCGCGTGATCTAAAATTTTTCAACTGTTACCATTTAGTTAATTTGATAACGGCATAAACAAAACACATAAAAGTCAAATAAATTTACTAGGAAGTGTTTGAGAAAAATTGTTCCGTGGATATCTCCTGTAATCATATGGTCTAATGGCCTACATTTAGGAAATACGAACAGGTATGAACAAAATCAAGTCACATTGCTGAGTTCTATATAATGTGCCCCGAGTAAGAAGTAGTTCTGGAAATAATGGTGCCTTAGAAAACGCGTACGATCAAAATATGTTCAAATAGCCTCCATTTTCAAAATCTGATACGGAATGACCAAAAAACGTCAAGTCGAATTAATATATGTGTACAGGTTTTGATTAAATTCGAAAAAAAAATAATTTTTCCTTAGATAATTCATATTGGGCTAAGAATACACTTATATGGCCGCTGTTTTGAAAATGCAAACATAGATTGACGAAATACACAAAATTTAAGTCAGCTTACCAAGTAATGTATGTGAACACAGTTTGATGAAAGTCAGGAAAATATTTTCTGATATGTCACATTATGCTAAAAATAAAATCAAATGGAACCCATTTTCAAAACATTTACAAAAGTCAAGACAGCTAAGTAATATATGTGTTCCCAAATGAAGTTCGAAGCAATGCTCCTGAGATATAACATATTTTGATAAACTAGCTGAATAGTCACCAATATGAAAATATAAGTACAAGAAGAAAGAAATGCACAAAAGTCCAGTCAACATACAAAAGAATCACGTTGTACAAGCTTAAAAACATTGGAAACAAATATTTCTTTTTATATGACATATTATGTCAAATATATAAAAATTACTGCCGTTTTTAAAGTATGAATTAAAAGTAACGAAAAATATAAAAGTCAAGCAAACTTTTCAAGCAGTATATGTTTATCAAGAATAATAAATATCGGAATAAATTTCCTCAGGTATGGTAAACTATGTTAAATAAAACTAAGTCATGGCAGCATTTATGAAAATGTAAACACAGACTGAATATAATACACGAAAATCATGTAACCTTACTAAGCAGCTAGTGCATTTGTATTAATTTGATGAAATTCAGAAAAATTGTTTCCTGCAATATGTGATTTTATGATAAAAATGAAAAAAATTACCACCGTTTTAAAAATATGACCATAGGATATAAGAAATACATAAAATGCCAAGTCAACTTAGTAAGTAGTATATGTGTACCAAGTTTAAAAACTTCGGAAAAATTATTCATCATATATATCACAATATGCTAAAAACATAAAAATGTCACCTATAATAAAAATATAAAAATACACAAAGTCAAGTCCCTTTGCTATGTATTGTAGCCTATGTGTACTAAGTTTAATGAAATTCAGAAATGTTTTTTTTTTCTTATATACCATAACATGCTAAAAATAAAACGAATCGCCACCAACACGAAAATATAAACATAAGATGAACGAAATACGCTAAAGTCAAGTAAGTTTTGTATTTATATGTGTACCAATATTGATGAAAATCTGAAAAATATTATCTCAGATATTTTCTATTTTGATAAATATATATAAATGGCCGCCATTTTGAAAACATACGCACAGTATGATCGAAATACACAAAAGTAAAGTCCGCTTAATATGTTCTATATGTATACCGAGTTTGATGATATTCGATAAAATAATTTCTTAGATATGACATAAAAATGGTCGCCATTGAGAAATTATGGGTACTGCTTAAACGAAATACATAAAAGTCAGTTCTTACTAGGTTGTTATGTGTACCAATTTTGATGTAGTCCTAAAATACATCTCCTTAGATATATAGTAAAATCCCAAAATATAAAAATTGCCGCAAATTTTTAAGTATGAACAGGATATAATCAAAATATACACAAAAGTTAAGTAAGGTTACAAAGTACCATATGTGTACAATATTAGAAGAAATTCGGTCTCTGGCTCTGAAGATTTTAGGGGGGGGATGCACACACACAGGGACGCACAGATCACATAAGGCTTTCGGAAAATAGGCTAACAATTATACTTTCTGGATAGTACATGTTATTTGATGCAACTGTCAACTACAGTACTCTTTAAGTGTTATTAAATTAGTAACTAATCACGGTAAAGAAAAGTTTATTGTTTGACTGTTTACGAAACGCCGTCCTTTGCACTGCCAGTCGTTATTTATGGAAAAGGTTTTATTTGTGATTCCACATGAGAATTATATTAAAATGCATGTCGTAAATTATATTTCAAAAGTAAGTTGTAGGATTGGACTATGTGTAAAATAAACATGTTTCTATGTTGATAATTTTATTTCATTTTGTTGACATGGCTTTAAGTATTATTGTCATAACATTATTACATTGCGAAATTGCAAAATTTCACAAATTTAGGTAAAACTTTTTTGAGATATGTTGTAAAATATTTAGTGATTTAGGTGGTAACTTGCCTTCACAATGTCGTACTTGCGACTAAAGAATACTAATTTTAATGTCAATTATATTTAACTTAAGAGCGCCGAATTTGGTCTGAATATGTTGAATATTTCCTGAGCTATAGCACATCGCCCCAAAATTTAAATTTCAGCCTTTTTGAAAGTCAGTGATTATTGTATAAATTTAATGCAGCGATAATATCGATGGTTATAACACTACTAGAATACAAATTTTTACAATATTCGGTCAAATTGTTTTGAAGGCATGGCACGAAAGAGTTAGCGAATTTATGTGGCACTAGATTTGAAAATGGTGGACATATATTGACGAAATTTTTAAAATATAATAATCGTTATATGTACTTCACATATGCTATGTAAATGTGGAGCTGAATTCTTTTCAGTGTTCACACTAGCACTATAAATACTGCGATTAACGGATAACTTAAAGAAGAAAGTAGGTCATGAAAAAAAGTAACATGTTTCCTCTTCATTTTGTTTGCTATCCTTCCCCCTTTTTCCTCGGGCACAATATATCACCAAAAAAAAGTTTCTCGATTACAGTAATTTGATCTGCATATTTATATCGAATATCTGCAGCACAACCTAAAATAATTTTTTAGCAATAAAATAAGAAAAGTTAAGAAAATTGACGCATATCCTAATTGGCAGAACACTACAGAGATATGGTGTAAAATCGTTCACCTCATTTGATTGAATGGTTTACAATTGGCGACGTGTTATGTTTTCAAGTTGTGATGGACACACGAGACGTATACTCGCTGGTATAGCCACCCCATCGTACCAGGAGGTAAAGAACTCTAGGAAGCTAGCCGTACTGGCTCTGTGGACTGTAGTGACTTGCTGGCAATGCTGTAGTAAGGAGCCTGGTTAGCCAGAGTGCGGGGAGAGGGTTAGATACTCAGCTCTTACGGGTGACACTTAAGGTCGCAGAGAGCGGAGCGACACAGGACCTCCCCCTCGGAACACTAACTCAACACTTACTTCTGCCACGAGATACTCACGTACATGTACTAGTGTGTGGAGTTTGGGGGGGGGGGGGTGTACACCAACGAACAAATCTACCATCCTATGTTAGTAGAATTAATATTTGGAATAGTGGCGATTTTTGAAGCATTAAGCAGCCCCTTAAGCATGGCTATAATGGTGAAACAAGCATGGAAAAAAATAGAGTATGGGTGCCCAAGCCCACTAGGCCGATGATCTTATGGTATATTCATGATTCTCCTGTTGGAGTACACATGGGAATGAAGAAAAGAAAGCTTAAGTTGAAATAAAAATATTTTTTCCGGGTATACAACACAATGTCGAAGAGTATGTGGATTCGTGCCACGAATGCCAATGCGCAAAACAAGCCTGATACTCCAAAGTAGGTCATTATGCTGTGCAGCCACCAGAGTAGGTATGGGAGAGAGTGTTTATGGATGTGTGTGGTCCATTGCCTCGGTCCAGTAGTGGGCATACTTGTATTTTAGTTATGGTCGATAGATTTTCTCATCCTGTGATTATGGAACCCGTAAGGGAAATGAAAGTTTCTACCACATGCAGCAAGCTGGAAAATATCTATTTAAGGTCCAGAAGTTTTTGTGTGCGACAATGCGAGTTATTTCACAAGGAAGGCTTTGCAGTATTTGTGTTTTAGCAGGCATGTGATAATTATTCATACCAACTGTTATTATCTCTGCCCCAATCTTGTCGAGCATCTAAAGAATTCGATGAAGGCCGCTTTTACTATCTACCAGCATGGTAATCAGCGGAGATGGGATGAAAATTTACCATTTTTAAATGAAACTTGGAATAGTGTTCCTCATGGGGTTACCAGTAAATCTCCTGTTTTTGTCGTGTTTAGCTGAGAGGTTTCTCACCCACTATTGAGCTTATGGGGTTTGGGTGCTGACTGTATTGATGGATCAGATCTCGTCCTAAACGATGCCTGAAGGGAATGCTACCAGCCTCTGGTTAAGAATCAAAGAAAGGTAGAGAATGACTATAATAAAGACAGGTTGCAGTGCTCGTTTAAGGTTGAAGATCTTGTGTTGTGTAAGAAAGTTACTTCGAGTAAGAAGGTACAATATGCAATGTCAAAATTGTGTTGTACTTACGACGGACCATATGTCATACTGTCTTTATCCACTGCAGTGAATGTAAATCTGGGAGATCCTTCGAGCAAGGTGTTTGTAAAGAAAGCTCATGTAATAACTTTAAATCAGTATGAAGCAGGTACCAGTTTGTAAGTCAGTGGAAGAAGGTACCTCTTAGGATTTACTGTGTTATATGTGATTTTGAGATTTCTAAGGTATTCTGTCGAATGTTATTTGTTCTTATTTCTTCCAAAGGTTTTTGGGTGTGTATAGAGATTTTTGGGCGTTATCTGTTTATGTTTTTAGTTTATGGTGGTTAGTGAATGCCTGGAAGCGCGCATTTCTTCTTATGACCATAGGTGCTTTGGTTTTTCTTTCTCTGAGAATGATGAAGGAGTTGAAAGGGGGAGGCTGTAATGACCACAAGGGCGCTTGTGCTCATTACAGTTCCTTTTTATTTGGGCATTGGAACGAGTATGGTTTAAGGCAGTGGTGTGGTGGCCAGTACATCGTGTCCTTAGCGACTCTCACGTATGCTCCTATAGCCGAGATGTTGCATGGTGTTTCTTGGGGCACCCTCTGTCTGATGTATCTTTTTTAGTTCGGGATCATGCCAGTACAGTAGATGGGAGTAGGCGAGGCTGGCTAGCCAGGCGGCGGTGGCCGCGTGGATTCTAACTGCAGCGAGAGGAGAATGCAGTTTTGTTCAGCGAGGATGTGGAGGCCCGGTGAGGACCGCGAAACATAGTCCTGGTGAATGCCGAGATATCGGAGTGCGCGCAGCTGAAGAGCGGAACTTTTCCATGAAATGTGCCGAATATGAAGCAAGTTTAATACCTTTAAGTTTTGTGGATGACTAAGCGTGTCCATGCAATAAATGTTATTGGACTCTGGCTGATAATTTGCGGCAGAAGTTGTGAATTTCTTTATACACAGTTCTTTATTTGCTCGTTTCACCTGAGTAATTTTTAGGAAGACGATGATAACATTTTTAAGGTGCTGCAGCGGTAGCGATCACTTGTTTGTCTGGTTAAGTCAGTGGATATGATAAAAGTTGGCAACATAATTTAAGCTACGTCTCGTGCCCGAGTACTTCCCGGAAGTGACTGTCAATGAGGGCAGTCAAATTGAAGCAGAGAATCGGATGGACGTTTCTTCAGGATTTTGTGCAAAGTATTACAAGTTTCGTACCACCTCGTTTCTATAATTTGCACATTGCGCAAACACCACTCGAAGATAAAGGTAGCAACTGCGCTATTTATTCTGATGGTATCCTGCAATCGGTATACAAGACTATTGTGCTGATTAAGAAAGTTGCTTAATGTCGATGAACATAAAACAAATGCAAATAGTATTCTTGTTATTATTAGCTGCTTTGGTTTGTAACAGTGTACTTTTAAGATGACATATTTTTTGACAGTGACTGCAAGATTTGTTTGAAGGAATTAAAGGTGTGCTTGCTGACTTTTTTAAATGGTATGTTTGTTAATAACATTGGTTAATTGGTGTGTAAACATTGTTTGGATTGATTTGTCCCTACATTTTAAATTGTACTATTTTGAGTGTAATACGCATGATGCGATATTTCAACTTGGTCTACAGATTGAAGCATAATGCAATATTTTGACATGATAAATTCATTCCTTATGATTTTTTAGCACCTTTTCAGCTTTAAAATTTACGCGCCTTTGGTATTCTGTATTTTATTATTTTTAAGTACAGGATGTAAGTTTACTGTTTTTTGTCGAATTCGATAGCATCCTATGCGATTTTGGAATTTTGGTAATATCCTATTACGTTTTTGGCTACATATGATAACTAAATGTTTTTTTTTGTAAAATGTATCACACATATAGCATTGATTGTAGCACAGATAGCAGCACAGTTCGCTTCTTTAAATTTTTTCCCCCGACTGATTTTTCACTGTCAAGATTTCTTCACCAAATTTAAATGTTTTATCTTTAGGTTGCCACCTGTTTTCTTAAACCTAGTAGCATCCTTTTGGCGAGTGTTTGAAGACCAAAAGCTTGTAACATCAAATCATTTCCATTTAACATATCCTTGTAACAAACCTAATTCCAAAAATTAAATTAGAAAATAGCTCAGTAACTACCCAGAGTTTGCTTGTTCAGCAATATCGTTGTATTTTAAAATGCAAGAACGAATATGTTTTTACTTTTCATTCTACTCCATTAGCCGTTTTCATCAAGGGGTTCACAATTTTTGGTGACAAAAAACTAGCAGATATGCCTGTGTCAAAGATAAAAAATTTCCTTTTTTTTTTTTTTTTTTTTTTTTTTTTTTTTTTTTTTCCATGGAGACCCAACAGTTATTTTCATCAACCAACTTAGAAACAGATAAAATTTAACTACTACTTCCAGAAAAATTATTTCTCCCATCCTGCTTGCTCGACAGACGGAAATTAGCCACAGTATGTCCTTGTTGTCTTAATTTTTATCATTTATTACCTGGTTTACCTAATGATTAATGAGTTGTCAAACGACCCACCTAATTGCATTTAAAGCAGCACTTTTGTTTCCCAACTGATCAGATTTCCCTACTTGTATCTGCCTGTGCTACAACTCTATCGTTCTTACTACTTAAATCTGTTTGGGATACAACTCATTCCCTCTATTAGAATCTGGTAGCGTTTCAACACTCACATTTTGTGAACTGAAACACTGGGACGTGCTGAGGGCTGATTCTATATGTTTTCAGTTCAGCCATAGTTTTAGGAACCACAAAAAGTACATTATTGCCAAACCAAAAGGCTTAAGTGCTCCAAAACTTACTAAATAGAGTCGCTCTCCGTCAATTTAACTAGCAACGCACTACAAGCGACACTTACTACATCTTCACATCGTTTTGAAACCTAATCAAGTATTAAATCCCGACTGAGTACGATACCCGTCTTCATGCAAACTTTGGATCCGACTGAAACCCATTTCAGTTCGCTGGACAAATTTGTTTGTGATAATGTTGGTACAATTGATATTTACGTTGCTGACATGAAATAAATAAATCCACACAGTCGTATGTTTATTTTTCGTTTGGCTACACAGGTAATTAAATTGCTAAATTATTCAACATGGATACAAGAATATTATTGTTACTCATGATCATATGATAATTTTTATCCAGTCTATTTAATTTGCACCTGTCAACAGAAAATATGAACGCCGAAACAACTGTCGAATATGTGTTTGTTTACTTTCGAATCGTTTTCAGTACAATCCGCGTTTCCAAGACTTTTTACGCCCGACTCATTCCGTTACGATCTCAATTTTTGCTGCAACGGCCTTGACACTCAAATAGATTTGAATCCCGTTTCCATGAGCGTTTTTAAAACGGCAAGGGTTTTGAAATCGATTTCCAGAATGTAGTCTTACAGCTTTTAATTTCGCCTATGAAAAAGATAGATGTGTTACAACACTACACCTTGTGAAACTTTCTCTTGGCCTGAGACATCCCACAAACGTTTCTTAAGCTCCTATCATCTGTTCCCTTGCTCAGTCGCTCCCAATACAAAATATAATGCAATGTTGAATAAGGGATTTAATCATTTCTATATCTCCGAAAATTAATTGGCTAAACACACTGAAAAGCAGAGAATGCATCTTCGGCAATTTCCAAAGTACAGCACACACTAATCAAACAGTGTTTACCTGCAGGAGCCTCCTGTAACTAGTTGACAATAATAACCAATATAAACAGTCAATTTTAAATGTACACCTCTTCCATGCTCACCAAACATACACGTGTCGAGTCTTACACATAACAAGAATGTGTTAACAGTAGTGGGCTTGGATATTGATTTAGTAGTACCAGAATCATTAAATACCGTGCGCTCTACATTTTTGCATGCATAACTGTAGTGTTATCTGTTCTTTTCGTACTCAGACATGAAATGTCTCTGTTAATGGTTACTGCACACAGATCCTACAACTTAGATGTGTAATTTCCTACAGTCTTAATTTATTGTAATTTACGTCATTTGTAATTGACAATGATTTATACCACTCTCTTAATTTGCCTCATTATGTGTAGATATATAGGTTAGTATTCTGTGAGTATTAAAAAGGCACATCAGTTTTTCACAGCACTTACCTAATGCAAGTAACACTAGGGTTACTTGCGTAGCACACTTTACACCTGCTTGAGAGGAGTTGTAGTCGGTGCAGTAGGCTAAACCATTAGCAAAGAATGAATAGTAAACTAAGATGAAGGTGTATTTTGACTTCTCTATGGTGCGCCTGAGGTTAATGACTAGAAACTGTGCATTTCTGAATTTTAATAGAATTCCTTTAATGACATCGGAACAGTGTCTATTTGACATTAAGTTGCAGGTAACGTTTCTGTCTACGACCACATGAAGTGGATAGACATTGAAATATTTTGTGAATTTTAATGCAAACGTACTTTAGCTATCGCCAGCGAACTTCATTATTCTCAACTCCAGGCAGATAGACAGTGTGATGTTCGACATTCGCTGTGAAGATGGCTAAGAGGGGAAATGACGGTGAAGCAAAGGAAGGGAACTAAGCAATGTTGCTATGTAATTTTGGAGAAGCTTCTGGTAGTCTGAACTCCAATTGCCGACATGCGAACTGTGTTTTAAACTGCCATTTTTAAAATTTGGATCCCACCACCTTCTTGAGAAAGTAGAGAAAGAAAGGTTTACTATATATGACGGGATTTTTGCTGGGTGTGGTAGACAGGCTTGGGGAATGATGCTGCTAGGTTTAAGTTAAGTGTGGCATAATTATGGATAGGCAAGAAGTGGCTAGGATGTTAAATGTTATAGGTTGCGTAATGAAAATAATATGATATTGAGATTTGTGTACTTTGGTTCATATTGAAGCTTCCGAGATATGCCAGTCGTTTGGCGGTAGGAAGTTAAGTTCTGTGAATATTTATGATAGTTTTTGCTGTGCCTGGATCCATTTTGATTTTCACTTGTGTTTGCAGAGGTTTGCGAAGATATTAACTATAAATTTAAATTATCTTTGCAGGTTATGAGTTCCCAGAGTCTGTGGTACTGTAGGTATATTTTGTATTGTCGGAAAATAAGTGAGCACCTTAACTGAATCCAGCTTGAGAAAATATTATGTTATAATTTTTTTCTTGATTGTAATATTGTGTCTGAGATTATTGTCGTGTTTTGCTAGTTGCTATATTTTTACAAGCAGAATTGGTAATTGCTGAATGTTTCATTTATTGAATATCTAGTCATGCTTATGCAATCGTGTGTACCTGAGTTAGCTATATATAAAAACAGATACAGTATTTATGCAAAACTTATAAATTTGACTGCAAACATTTCAATTTAAGTGTCAAAGCATACTGAACAAAATGAGTAGAGAAATTTTGTATCACTGCTCACACTTGTAGCTAAGATAGAGTGAGTGAGAGATTTTGGTCAGCACTGAACATCAAGCTCTTAAGCGCTGGTCAGTAGTGACATGAGGTGAGTTTGGAGCAGCACCAGAATGAAAGAGCGGGGGAAACGGGAGATCCCTGAGAAAACCCGCTGACCGACGGCACAATTCCCACATGCCAAAATATAGGGACTGACCCCTCCGAGAGTCGAACACAGATCGCCTTGGTGGGAGGCGAATGGTCTGGCCATTCTGATAGCGCGGCTCCTTCTAGTTGAGAGTGAAATTCGTTAATACATAACTACACACATGTATAACACGAAGCGTTTCAAAATTATGTTTCGAAAATAACGAAAATAAACGGTAATCATGGCAACAAATGTGACACAACATAAGCATCTCTTACGCAAATCACTTGCGAAGTATCACTAACCATGTTTCCGCTTTTAAATAATGTTGATAATAACGTTATAGGTAACTGGAAGATAGACATATGTTTCTATAAAATTCTACAAATTGAATAAAATACAAAATGTGTGCAAATAAACTTATTTAGAAGAGATTACATGGAATCATTTTTTTTATTTAAAGTACAATTAATCCATAACGGAATTTATAAAATAGCATTTTTGTTGCTAGTTTTGAACAAAATTAAATTTTCGTTGAGGTTAGATGAAACTGACTAGTGCCTACAAGTACGCGAAATTAACGTCTTAAGCGCAAAAAGTGATACTGTATACCTTTCTTACCAATGAAAGCAAAAGCCTACAAAAATTATACAAAAAAAAACACATCTAGCTACACTACGAAAAATACTAAAGAAAATAGTCTGATATATTTCGAACTGCTCATAGCACGTGAAAGAATTTGTTCTCCAGTTTGGCCACACAGCGTGGTGCCTCATGACAGCCTGATACCAGGATCTCCTGTGCCTGCTTGTAAAAGCATTTCGGAGGGGGGAGGGGGGGTTATAAAAAGTGTCAACTTACACAATCCTGCTACTGAAGTGGAACCATGCGAGGGAAACTGACTGTGCACTGGCTATCATTGGGCCTACAGCCGCCATTTTACTTCCTTGCCCTAACCCTCCGAGCTGTAGAGGAGATCAGAAAAAACTGTGGTACAACTGACGAGGGAGTGCAAATGACATAGAAACAAACGAAACAAAACACAGTAGTTTGTCAAGAACAAAAAAAAAAAAAAAACAGCAAACACATAAAATATATGAAGAACAAAGTGCTACACAACGAAGAGACAAAACCAATATAAAATATACGTTTCGGGAACTGGAATATGTTCCCGTCTTAGGAAAAAACATAAAGGGTTTGAAAAACATGGATATTTAACGATATATCCGCGTTTCTTGCTCAGCCAAAGGCAGATGAGATGTCTCCTGATTGGCCGCGCAGCGTAGAGGAACTAGGATTGGTTGTGGTGGGTCTAGATCTTGCTGCTGTTCGTGATGTATATATGTTTCTCTCTTATTCAATGGTATCCACATATATTTTAATTATTTGGTTTTTCCTTTTCATTTTATCGGTTACATTTGTGAGTGATTTTGAATCTTTCCAAAGAACGTTGAGCTATTTTCCTATGCATGTTCAGCCAGTCTAGATTTTTAGGTTTCGCCTATCTTGCAATTTTTTGTGTACTTTGATTCAGGTTGATAAGAACCCCGCCAGTTTCGCCTATGTACATATGGACACATTCACAGGGTATATGTTATGCGCAGTTGTGTATTTGTAATGTTTTTGTGGCTGGTTTCACCCTGGAAACAAGACTTGTAATACTTGATCCAGCAATGGAACATTTACTGGCGATTTGAATTTCCATACCGTAATTTTCAAACTGTATATCACACTCAACTTCCCGATAGGTTAAAATTACGTTGAATTGCGTTTTATAAATGCAGCATTTTTTGTTTAAATGCAACATTAGGCTGGGCTGAATGTTATACAATTTGGGTTTACAAAATAGACATTCTGAATAGGTAAGTAATTCAGAATATTACACAACATTTTCTCTATTTTTTTTATTGGGGGGGGGGGGTTGTTCTTTCTCCTTTACTGTGGAGTTTTCTGCAAAACGTCAACATTTCTCCTCAATGGCGTGTGTCCAAAATTAAAAACTTTTTTTGATTATAATACGAATCCAATACAAGAATCGTCCGAAGCTCGCAAGAAATATCATACGCCGCCAAATTAGTGAAAAGGGAATAACAAAACGTTTAACATTTTACAACAGACATAACCGCAATATTGATACTTTCGTGACGTCATTACTTCCAACAGTAATTGACCAACTATATTTGAAGCGATTAGACAGAAAAACCCAAAAGTGCGGCATGGGCTTTGAAATTTGCAAGTAGTTAATGAAGTAAATGGTTAACGCTGAAAATTATCCATGCACATGGTTATATCATTCCGTGCAAGTGACACTCAATTGATTCGATTATGTTATATATATTTACGTTAGTACAGTACTGTTATGAATATGTAGGCTATTGTGTGAGTGTGACTAATATTTGGCCGCATAAGCACGACATGATTCATAAATGCTAGCACTAAATCTTCTTCCGGAGGACTGAAATGATAAAGACACAAATAAAGCAAGCACACAATTTTAGGAATTTTTGCAATAACCGAAATCAGAGCCATTTGTCTAGTGCTACGATTATATGACTAGCCGTATTTATAAGAATCATATTAGTTGAGAAGTTGATCTACAAATCACCAGTTCCGCTTCAATGAAGTTTTGCAATGGGATATCAAACAATACCCAAAAAATATCCCATAGAAAAATATATTTGCTTTATCCTATCAGATAAAATGAATGGGCAATATTGAATATGTTGTGTACTTTCAACAGTCGGTACATGATATAATAATAAATAAACTCATTTAATAAAATTTAATACAAACAGTCAGATTGTTTAAAAAATAAAAGTAAATTTAATAGTAAAATTGTAAAACAAGTACTAAAATTAACTTGAAACATATTTTTCTTATGTATATTACATTTTTCAATCAAGGAACTGCTTTACAGAACCATATTGCAACTAGAAATAAAAATTTTGCCTCGCGACAGCCACCAGAACAATTTAATTCCAACTTCGTCAATTATACGAATACAACTATGTAAACTCTTTAACCGAAAGTGGAATATTTAAAGCAATTAATAAATATAAACGTGTACCATTGGACCCAAATTGTCCACATAACGCTGAAGTATGTCCAAACCTATAAATTCTAACGCACGTTCAGCACTGCTTTACATCGTTAGCAACACACGAACAACGCTACTTAGATACTTCAGCAATGACAACTACCGTTTGCACTGTGTTCCTTTACAATGCTAACTACAAACGATAAAATGCGTGCAAATATTGCCGCTTTCGTACGTTTCATTCGTTTGCGCACAGTGGAGCTTTACTTAACCATAAACTACCATAACCTAACGACGGTTTGTTGTATCAGCAACCATTAACTAAAATGTACATTTAGTGAAGGTTTATTGTATCAGCAACCATTACTAACATATACACATAGTGACGGTTTGTTGTATCAGCAACCATTAACTAAAATATACATTTAGCGACGGTTTACTGTATCAGCAACCATTACTAACATATACATATAGCGACGGTTTATTGTATCAGCAACCATTAACTAAAATATACATTTAGCGACGGTTTACTGTATCAGCAACCATTAACTAAAATATACATTTAGCGACGGTTTACTGTATCAGCAACCATTACTAACATATACATATAGCGACGGTTTATTGTATCAGCAACCATTAACTAAAATATACATTTAGCGACGGTTTACTGTATCAGCAACCATTAACTAAAATATACATTAAGTGAATGTTTATTGTATCAGCAACCCTTAACTAGCATACACATTTAGCGACGGATTATTGTATCAGCAACCCTTAATAACACACACACACACACACACACATATATATATATATATATATATATATATATATATATATATATATATAACGACGGTTTTATTGCATCATCAACTCATAAAACTACAGTTTATTATATCAACAACCATTTATCTAACACATGCATCTAGGGGCGGTTTATTATATCATTATTATATCAACAACCATAAACTGCAATAGTCATAATGCTACGGTTTATTATGTAAGCAACCAACGAACTATCATGCACATCAAGCGACAGTCTATTGTATCAGCAATCTTAGAACCACCACAATGCTTCTAGCAACGATTTTTTACTTCAGCAGCCATAAACTGACATATGCATCTGGCGACGAAGTATTGTATCAAAAACCATTAAACTACCATATGCATTTAGCGACGGTTTATTATATCAACAACAGTAAACAATCATAGGCATATAGGTACGGTTTATTTTATAAGAAACGATCATGAATCATGGCAACCTAGTTGACTAACTATTTGCCTAGTAAAATCAAGCTTGCCTAGCTTTTATCCAAACAATGTCAATAAGAAATCATGCCATGCCTACCTAATTTGTATACTAAAAGTTTCAATAAGGACTCAAGCCTATATAGCTTATAACCAAACAGTTTCAATAAGTAATCAAGCTTACCTAACTTATATACAAATTTCATAAAGAATCATGTCTACCTAGATTTTATACTGTTTATATAGAGAATCAAGCTTACCTAGCTTGCATCCAAGCAGTTTCAATAAGAAATCATGCAAAACTAGCATGTATACTAAAAGTTTAAAAAGGAATCAAGAGTTTATATCTAAACAGTTTCAGTATATATCCATACCTACCTAACTTATAAACAAACTAATTCAATAAGGAATCATGTCCACCTAGCTTGCATGCAAACAGATTTAATAAATAATCAAGCCTTCCTAGTATGTAAATATATATTATTTAAACAGTTTTAATATATATTTATGCATACCTAACTTGTAAACAAATTAATTCAATAAGGAATCATGTCTACATAGCTTCTATGCAAACACATTCAGTAAATATACAAGCCAACCATGTTTATATCCCAGATTTTTCAATGAGAAATATTGTCTACCTAACTTGTATACAAACCGTTTTAATAAGGAACCATGCCTACATAGCTTGTGTACAAATAGATTCAATAACAAATAATGTCTACCTAGCTTGTATAGAAACCGTTTCAATAAGGAAACAAGTCTACCCAACTTATATGCAAACGGATTAAATAATGGATCATGCCTTCCTAGAATGCATACAGTTTCAATAAGGAATCGTGCCTGCTTAACATGGCATACGAACATTTTCAATAAGGAATGATGTCTACCTAGCATATATGCAAATATTTATGTAAGGAATTATGCCTACCTAGCTTGTGTACAAACATTTCTATAAGGAATCATGTCAATGTAGGTTGTATATAAATCAATTTAAATAAGAACTCATGCCAACCTAGCTTCTGTGAGACAGTTTCAATAAGGAATCATGCCTACATAGTAAGTCTACAAACAGTTTTATAAAGAATCACGCCGACCTAGCTTCTGAACAAACAGTTCTTAAAGAAGTCATGCTTACCTAGTTTGTATTTTAATAAGGAATCACTCCACACCTAGTTTCCATAAAACAGTTTCAATTAAGGAATCATACCTACATTGCTTGCATACAAAAACTTTCAATAATGAATCATGTCTACCTAGATTATGTACTATAATTTCAATAAGGATTAATGCATGCCTAGCTTGTATACAAAGAGTATCAATAAGGAATCACGCCTACCTGGCTTGTATACTAAAAGTTTCATAAGGAATCAAGCCTACCTAGCTGATATCCAAACAGTTTCGATGTTTATTCATGCCTACCTATCTTGGTTACAAAATAATTCAGTAAAGAGTCATGTCTACCTGGGTTGTAAACAAACAGTTTCAATAAATAATTAAGTCTACCTAGCTGATAAACAAACAGTTTTAATATTTATTCATGCATACTAATTCAGCATGGAATCATGTCTACCTAGATTGTAAACAAACAGTTTCAATAAGGAACCATGCCTACCTAGCTTGTGTAAATGCAGATTCTATATGGAATCATGCCTACCTAGATTGTATACGAACAGTTTTAATAAGAAGTCATCCTTACCTAGCTTCTATAAAATATTATCAATGAGGAATCATGTCTACGTAGCTTGTATACAAACACTTTCTGTAAGGAATCATGTCTACCTAGATTTTATACAAAAAATATCAACAAGGAATCATGTCTACGTAGCTTGTATACATACAAACACTTTCAGTAAGGAATCATGTCTACCTACATTTTATACAAAAAATATCAATAAGGAGTCATGCCTACCTAGCTCGTACACAAATAGTTTGAATAATGAATCATGCCTACCCACATTGTATACTAAAAGGTTAAATAAGGGTTCAAGCCTACCTAGCTTACTTCCTTACATTTTCAATAAGTAATCATGTCTACCTGACATGCATACAAACAGTTTCAACACTTATGTACAAACGGTTTCAATAAGGAATCATTCTTGCCTTGCTTGTAAACCAACAGTGCTAGTAGAAATTCAACGTTTAAAAATTACTTTTTAAATGTTTCATCGTAAGTAGTACTTTTTCAAACAAAAATCACTTTTTCGTAAAATTTCCAAAAATACGATACCTATAATGTTTTTTTTTTTCATTATACTATAGTTTTATTTTTGTACAACATAATTCATAGTATAACATTTTCCAAGTAAGTATTTATTTTTTTTAATTCGGGGATCCTTTTGCATTTATTATTCCTCGAAGAGCCTTGTGCCCGTATTCCTCCGGATATGGCACGTGGATTACAATATTTTAAGTGGTTATTTTGAAAATTCGTATATTGTGAAGTGTTTTTTTTTTTACATTGATTTCCCACTAAGCTATGCGGTCCCATGTTTTGATGTCAAATATTTGTATGCGAACTACAGTGTTTCTCACGTCACCTAATTCTTTAAATTGTGTTCCTGCTATTCTCAGTCGCGCAGATTTTAATTAGAGAAGTACATTCTGCTGCTCAGCTGATGTGTATGAATACCTGTATAGAATGGATTCTGCGAAAGTGAATGAACTTAATACAATGTTCGTGTTTGTGAGGTGTTTGTAAAGTTCGATAATTCCTTAGGCATCCGCTATGAATGACGATGTTGTATTTGTGTGGTATAATTGCAATGGGCTAAACGTTGTACGTGAAGGATCTGGCTCATGTTATACAAGGCTAGTGGCAAGAGTGGCCCGGTAAATACTACAGACTTGTAGGTATTAAGTGTAGCTCGTAGAGATAGAGAGAGGTGTAGGTAACTATGAGAAGGTGGTGTGAACTGTGACTGTGGTAGTCTTACCTACCACAAAGACGAAGTAGAGAAGTACAGCAGGACAGCATGACGCCTGCAGCAGCTGCAGCCCGCGAGGGCCGCGCGGCGACTGAGCGCTGCGCCTGGCCGGACTGCAACCCGCAATGCAGAGAGCTCTACTCCGTACCCTCCCCTCCCTCCATAAAAGCCAGGGCGACTGTCCTTCCACCCTCCCCTCACTCTCCTATCATACCTTGTTCTCTGACGCTAGGACTACCCACCCCCTTCCCTCTTGCACAGCTAGGGCGACTGTCCTTCCACTCCTCTCACTCTCCTTCCATACCTTGTTCTCTGACAATATCCTTTGAATGTTTCATGCAATGAGACAGAATGACCAACTGTATTATTGTGGACATAAGCCATTGCAATATTATGTCGTCCCAGAAATCTTAGAAAGAGACTAAGAAAAACCAACAACGAAATACGAAAAAAGAGAAAACAAGCCGAGTTCGCGGCAGTCAACACACCCATAAACCAAAACAACAGAACATGAAAGATCCCATGAGTGAGTGAGAGATTTTAAATGTAGATTTTTAAGGGGTAATACCTGCCTTATGGGTTACTGTACGACATTGTTCTTATAATGTTTTTTATCCGTTTCTTGGTAGGGAATCCCCCACAGCGTAAGTACCTGCAGTTTAGAAACAGCCTGCATATTTTGCAAAATTTGTAATTAAATGATTTAACCCTTGGGATATACTTCAGGTTGTAAGTTGTGTGTATGTGGTGGAAGTTGTGTATGTATATGTATTTGTGTATTTGCATATATATATATATATATATATATATATATATATATATATATATATATATATACTAGGTGTCACGAAATGCTTTGCAATGTCTATTTATTTTTGTAGGTACAACGTTCTTCTACTATGCCTCTTTTTGCACTCCACGTCCATAATTGTTTTAATTTGTTGAGCGAAATATTTGCGGGAGAGCATACAACTCACCAAAGTTTCATCCCAATCGGTTGAATAACTGTCCCTTTGCCACAGCAGACCTCATACCTGGGTTTTGTATAGAAAACGAGAGAATAAACAAACGTTAATATTTATATATAAACTGTTTTTACAGCGATACGTGAACGGTATAAGCCTTAATACGCTGCAGCGCCATCTATTGGCGAGTTACATTCAAATGAATATCATGAAACAACCAACTCTATAAAAATACGTTTGTGTGTCAAGTTTCATGGTGATCGGTCAAACGGTGTCTAAGTTTGTCGATCTCATTCATAAATACCAACACCCATTTTACACATGCAAATATATGTATTGTCTGTTCACTATAAACTGAGCACTCAGCATAACGTGCAATTAATTAAAAGTAGGTTTTATTGCGTCAGTACAGGTTAACGTATGAGTGTTGAAAAGTTTAAACTGGATTTTAGTTACGTAGAAGTTTTCATATTAGAAAATAGTAAAGATAACTGCAAAACGGCTGAAAGAAAACTTAATACAATGCTCAGTTTATCGTGAACGGCCTATACGCATATATATCTGTGTGTGTGTGTTCAAAGAATATCTATAAGAAATGTGTATACTTATCCTCAAAACTAATACGGGCATATGTTTTGATCTAGAAAATAAATTTTCATATTTGGCTGCGCATTATTTAATAATATTTTATTTGGCAAGGCTTGGAGAGAAAAATTTAAGTATAACGGTTATTTTCAGACGAACTCGAAACATGATTAATCGAAATGCAAATGGATATCATTGCAATATAGAAAAACGTTTATTGCAGTAACCGTATTGTTATGCATTAATATGTATGTAAACTTTCTAACTTTATTTCTGTGCCTTTAAGGCCCGTTAAACAGTGAAACAGAACCACAAGAAAGCGGATGTGTAACACGCAAACTAAACGAGTACACGGAGTGTAACAACATTTTCTATTCTAAAATGTGTGCAAACACATGCGTAAACGTACCGACTTGCAACCTATGACATTAACAAGTACTTCTCATGTATATTCCCGACGTTAGTGAAAAATTAATTTAACACTTATGTGTAGATAACGTGTTATACTTAGTAAAGCAAGGTTATAAATGTATTTTCTATGGAAATAGAAATGTTAACACCATGATTACTGTAACTTTATAAAAATTTAGTCAATGTTTAACAATTACATGTTTTTCTCGTAGGTTAAATTTTTCAAGTAGTAATACATTTACGAAAAGTATTCCGCAGTATTTTTGCCACAAGTAACAGCTGTGCACGGAGGCGAAATTAATTGTTAGCCGGGAAAAAACAACATGTAAAATTGTTGTAAAAAATGATAGCGAAAGACGAAATGCTCGATAGCTATTGGCTACACGTAAGCACGGATACAAAATAGTTTAGAGTTGTCCAACGCTCTCGCGTTTCCGCAAGCTTATTCGTGTCGCTTACGTGTCACTGTAGTACATAGAACATACTCGGAGTATCTTGCGTTTAAGTGAATGTGATTCGTGTGTGCTTACGTGTCACTATAGAACATACTCGGATTATCTTGTGCTTACGTTTATGTTATATGTGTGCGCTTACGTGTCACTGTAGAACATACTCGGAGTATCTTGCGTTTACGTTTTTGTGATACGTGTGCGCTTACGTGTCACTGTAGAACATACTCGGACTATCTTGAAGTTTTAAAACCTTATAACAACATTATTAAAACGGAAGTATACTGTCTATTTTGTATATAATGAACGAATTAAAAGTGGAAGAAGTGGTAGTTACGTTAACATATGCTTGTAACGTATTCTGGACTTTACACCTAAGACCCGCCCTACTTTCGTTGTTCACACAGGTAAAATTTCCTTCAACCATTATAACATAAGGTATTAGTATATTCACAAATGCAAGGTTATCAGTTAATTTATGGTTGGCATAATTTTATTCATGCCTTCCTTACATACCACTGCACAAACTGCGACATAAAAAATTCAGCTTTTATTTGCACGTTTGACGTGTTGAAGCAGAACCATGAACAACAAATCAAAGTTCAGAGAAGGTAACAATGTGAAACCAGTGGCAAACATAAGAAAATTACAAACATTCTCTTATTTATAACAACCAAGATTCTGCTGAAGGTCATATTTGGCATTTAATCCTCACATACACAAAACTTATTTATTTTCAGACGTTAGCAAATATTTCTTAAGGCTCTTTGAAACGATAAAACATTTCTTGACTTCAAATTTTTTAATTAAACTTATTGATTAGCAGAACGATTCAAAAAATTGTTTTAAAAACCACGAAAGAATCACATAATTTTTAAACAAATTATGCACCAAATAAATTACATAACGTTTTTAAAATGTTCTACTAGCCCTGCACGACACAAAAATATGTGAACAGAACAGTTTTTTGGACATACGCCATTGCGGGCGAATGTTGCCGAAATTGCAGAAAATTCCACAGTAAAACAAAAACCAAAGGAAGAAAAGCCAGTAAGCTGTACTCAACATACATAAAACTTACAAATAATTTCTGGAAGGAATTAAGTAATATCTCAGAAGACGACACAAATCTAAAAACAGATAAAAACTGCACAAAATTAATTCCTAAGTGGAACATAGTCGACTGGAGGACGACGAAAAAAGTACGAGGAAAAACAACAAAAGTGGTGTGTGTGAAAAAGGCACCACATAGATGACCGACGACAACACGAATAATTTTTTCGTCGGTTTATTTGTCCACGTTGTATCTTGCCTGTATTCACATCCATTCGTGCCTGAAGGCTTTAAATAAAGTCCAATTTTTTTCCAGTTTCCACTTTCACTTCACGTGAAGACGGAAACAATGTCATCTCCCGAAGCGTCGTGAAAAGTTGGTCTTAAGACATCTACTGTGTTTTTTCGTATCTTCACAGTTGTGTCATCTAGTGTGTTGTCTGTGACGTCGTCGTTGTTATCCTGCCTTGTGTCCATTATTGTATTCCTTCCCGTATTGTCTGTGCTGTCTTAATTGTGATGTCCTGAGTTTTACATTTTAGTCCATTTTGTATTTCGACTTTTATTTTTGGCTGTTTATCATTTTTTCCTTTATGTGTGGTTGACTAATTTCTTATGGGATCTTTCGTGTTCTGTAGTTTTTGTATATGG
The DNA here is from genome assembly GCA_003012365.1 of Medauroidea extradentata. Lineage (NCBI taxonomy): Eukaryota > Metazoa > Arthropoda > Insecta > Phasmatodea > Phasmatidae > Medauroidea > Medauroidea extradentata. The sequence goes on from PNEQ01003999.1 coordinate 124,037, forward strand.
ATGTTTTGACTATAGCTAACTCGGTTTGATTTCTCTTTTTTCGTATTTCATTTTTGTTTTCCTTAATCCCTTTCTAAGAATTCTGTGACGGCATAACACTGCAATGGCGTATGTCCACAATAATACAGTTGGCCATTTTTGTTGGTTTTTATTTATCTTTAGTCTGTCATTTGTTTTTTTTTAATACGGCAACATTAGCCCTCAATGTAACGTATATAAAAAAACTGTTATGTTTATAATACGAACCCATTGCAAGAATCATTCAAAAATCACAAAATTATATGTTTAAACAAGTACAACATTTCGTATTATATTTGTATGCATTGTATAAAGGTAATAATGCAGGTATTTAATCTTGTTCAGTTCCCATACAAAACTCAAGTAATAAACAAATTTATTTTGTATTGTAAAAAAACGTATTTTATGTTCTTAAATGTTTAGATATTTGAAAAGATAAGTTGGACTTAAGAAAAAAATACGGGTGGATCCCAGTTTATCAGGTAGATCGTACAGAAATGTTAAACAACAACCAACTTGGAAACAATGTGTACTCGCTTGACTGCTGGCTACGTGAGAAAATTACTCAGAAACTAACTCACAAACCAGAAAGACTGGAACGTGGCCAATCAGGCGAGTGCTTGACTGTCATTGGCTGCGCTAGGTGAAGGAGTCTGGCCAATTGTTGCTGCCAAAGTGCCTCAAGTTTCAATGCTGAAATTCCGGTTCTTTTTACACTATTCACAAACACTTGCCTAAAGCAAGTACATTTCAAAGTCCCACATGTATGTTAATGATTTCTTATAACATTGTTATTTCTTATCTCTGATACTGTCAACCCCGCAGACAATCTCAACATTAATCTTGGAGGCCGTCGAATAATTATCCACTGAAGGAGAAATTCATATCAATATATCTAAATCAGCGACCTATCCTAATTTGTAGTTCTCAGATAACATTACAACCTATTATTACAGAACTACCAAAACTTATAATTTGCAACACAAATATTGAAATAAAAATAAATTAAAAATTTTGGGCGGATTTTAAGTCGGTCAACTATACACATGCTGAACAGCTTAAAAATTAGTTTCCTGGGAGTGAAAATCTTGTTCAGGTGCTAATTATTAAAATATTTTATTACTGTGACATTTTCTTCAGTGATATCACAAACGCAAACTCTAACACATTACATAAATTACAAAATGTATGTGATAATTTTCTTTTCAATCTAAAAGCAAGCAACCGTGTTTCTCCGTATTACGACATTCTATTTGCCGATATAGATATTCGTTGTAAGTCTGACATAGCTTTACTAATACCACACTGAGAAAAATGAATTGTTACGAGAAACAAACAAATAATTCACTATTAATTTAACAATCACAACGTTGAAGTTACTACTGGAATATATTTGCTTCAACAGTAAAATTTCGTTGACATAATTTATTTAAAACAAACTTATATTTGGTTCTTTACACTATTTTCTTCGTTATATGTTATGCTTAACAACACGTGCATTTCATTTTACCCAAAATATTTGTTCCTGTTAAAATACGAACGCTAGTTTTACTATAATATTTTATTTATTTGCTTTTACTAACATATTTACTTGAATAAACCGTATTTATGACATACTATACATATTTGGTAAATTTAATCGTGGCAGATATTAAGAGACACAATCGATTCGGTTGGAAGCGATGAAATATGTCCGTTCGGGAAGTCGTTCTTGTAATGGCCGTTATTTAGTACACTCGTGTTAGCTGTTACACCCACGTTGGTTTAGGAAACTCGTCTCACCTTTTTTTAAGTATAGGTATTGTCTACATTCGTAGAATATTAATTCTTGTGTTCGTTTGTGTAGTTACGTTAAATGATTGAAAATGACTATAACGGTTAAAATAACTTTTCCGAGTGCACACGAGTCTAATTAAATCACGAGTTTATCGGAATTACATGTCACAGGTACGTAAATATGATAATTGAAATACATGTTAGTAAGTAGTACTGGTCAAGGGGTAACGTGCGTAGTCGGGGATGTAAAGGTAGTGGGGTAAAATTCGAATGCATAACTATTATTTTTTATTTACACGTAAATATATTTGTCTAAATAAAAGTTTGTGTATACAAATGACTCTTACCTTTGTGATCAGAGCAAGCAAAATAATGGTTGCTCAAAGAAATGTATATTTGATTTAACAAGATCTGTATGTCGTCATCAATCACGTCATTTGGTTAAAACAGCAAACATATTTCAATGAATTAATTTGGTCGTATCAAACCATACATTTATTTGCAAGCACTGAGATATACCATTTGGTTGTTTCGAACAAACATTGCTTCATTTTACAATATTTTATTATCAGTGTATTTAACATTTTTTGTGAGAGAATTTTTTAATTGTAATGTAAACTTATGCTAATGGAGTTTATAAACACGTGTACTCAAAGTACGAGCAGAGCCACAGGAAATGATTTGAAAATAGTGTTCGTTCTATGTCTTGCACTTAGAAAAAAATATTGTAAATGGTTTGTCCAATCAATTTATTTATTTCAAATATTTTTGTTGTTTTAACCAAATTACGTGGATGATGACGCCATACAGATATTGTCCAATTAAACGTACTTCACTTGTTTGAGCAATCATTAAAGTATACGGCATTTAAATTATTTTCCCTGCTCTGACCACGAAAATAAAGTTATTTGCACAGCAACTTTGTAACAGAAAATAGTTACGTGTAAATATTAAAGAAACTACGAATGCAGACAGATTTCAAACCGAAACCTTTACTTCGTTGGCTACACACGTTACCCTAGACCATCACGACTTACAAATAACTAGATTAATTTTTACATTTACATAGCTGTGACATGTAATCCAATAAACTCGTAATTCTGATATTCTGGCTGATTCTCGCTGTTTCCTTCCCCGTATCCTTTACAAAATTTTACACAAACTATGCGGCAAAATATGGGTAGCATGAAATGAAAACTAGAATTTTATTTGCGTGTACTTGGCAAAATGTTTTAACCGCTTTAGTTATCTTCAGTCATTTAACGTAACATAACTATACAATAGAACACAAAAAAATTAATGCGCTACAAATTTAGTATATACTTACACTTACAAAAGGAGATACAAGTTTTCTAAACCACCACGTTGGTAAATGCGAACACGTGTACACCAAATAAGCACTTTTACAGGAACTTCTCCCCGAACGGACATATTTCGTCGTTTCCAACTAACTCGTTTCTTTGTTTTAATATGTGCCATAGTAAATTTACCAACTCTGTACAGTAAGTCATGAATATGGTTGACTCAACTAAATATGATAGTAAAAGAAAATAAATAAAATAGTATAAGCAAACAATCGTTCGTATTTTAACAGGAACAAATATTTTGGGTAAAATCAAATGCACTTATCGTAAAGTATAACATCCAACGAAACATTCAGAGTAACCAACCAAATATAAGTCTGTTTTAAATAATTATGTCAACAGAATTGTACAACCGAAGCAAGTAAATTTCAGCAGTAACTTTAACGTTAAGATTGTTGATTTGAAAGTAATGTATTTGCTACAATAAAATTAATATCAAACTTATTTATTTCTTTGTCGTTACAATCCATTTTTCTCAGTAATTATCAACAGCAGATGAGTTCGTAATTATTGTTTCTCATATTGTGTGTGAATGTGTATGTATTCCTGGGTTTGTGTGTATTGTGTGTGTATGGACGTATAGGTGTATGTGTGTGACCGAATGAGTATAAATTTGATATTGTACATTACTGTCACTAGCTATTATTGCATTTCTCTGTTTGTGTTCTGGACTGTTCATTGTTGTTAAGATTAAATAATCTGATAGATCATATAATTTTTTTATTCATTGATTTTCAGGTACATAAATTCTTCTTATTTGATCATTTGTTGTTGATATTCGATTGTAACTTCATATTGCTGGAATTTTTGAATAATCATATATAAGTTTAATATAATATTAAGAGTTATGATAGCTACTTAGTATATCATAATTTGTTTTCAAAGCAATGGATAATTTTTGTTACCATTTTGTAATATTTATTCCCCCTCTTTTGTTAAGTGTAAGGCAAAGCGGGTACATCTTAACTATGGCACATTTACTGAAAAAAAAACCTAAGTAAACTAAATCATCAAAGATGCCACTCAGTTTTTCCTCTATCCACTTTCAGATAGCGTGACGACGGCAGCAGATGTCAGCTCCAGAAATGTCTCGACTAGATTATCTGAGAGAGACCTTCAGCGTTGTCGTGTGTCGTCTTCGCTGTTTCGTCATGCCTTTTGTGTTGCATGATCTTCGTCCCAGTAATTGTCTGTGATTTCTTCAAGGTGCCGTCTTCGCTGTTCCGTCATGCCACGTGTGTTGCATGATCTTCGTCCCAGTATTTGCTTGTGATGTCTTCAAGGTGTCGTCATATGTCGTCTTCGCTGTTTCGTCATGCCTTTTGTGTTGCATGATCTTCGTCCCAGTAATTGTCTGTGATGTCTTCAATGTGGCGTCTTCACTGTTCCGTCATGCCTTGCGTGTTGCATGATCTATGTCCCAGTATTTGCTTGTGGTGTCTTCAATGTGTCGTCGTGTGTCGTCTTCGCTGTTCCTTCAGGCCTTGTGTGTTGCATGATCTTCATCCCAGCATTTGCTTGTGATGTCTTCAATGTGTCGTCGTGTGTCGTCTTCGCTGTTCCTTCAGGCCTTGTGTGTTGCATGATCTTCATCCCAGCATTTGCTTGTGATGTCTTCAATGTGTCGTCGTGTGTC
>PNEQ01004000.1:0-25181 GCA_003012365.1 Medauroidea extradentata
ATTGTAATGGTCCGCCATGTTAATTTTCGACTTAGCCCATCGTTAAACCTACCCTTGGTCCGGACTAAAAGTTAGACCGGACTAACGCACGATGATCCTCGGACTAGCGTTAGTCCGCGTCTATGAATAAGACAAAAATTAGTCCGACGATAATCCCGCACTAGTCCGGGTCAAAAACGACTATGAATAAGCCCCTTAGTGTTCAAAATTGCACAAAATTTCAATTCCCAAGAATCATTTAAATACTAAAGCAATTTGTTCACAATTTTCTTTTCAAAACATTTTAACAAAATTGTCGTAAAATATTCCAATAAATATATTCAGCCCCAATAACTAAAAAAATATTCTAATAAACATATTCAGTCCCATAACAGTAAAACTTTTTTTTAAAATTAAAAACCTATTTCAAATGACAAGTTGTAATCTAAAATGAATAAATAAATTTCAATATTTAAAAAAAATCAAATTTATATATCTTTTTTAAAATTGAATAAAAAATTTCTATTTTAAATATTAATTATTTCTTTTAAAATCAATATTTTTCATTAGTTTACCAAATTCTTTTTCTAAATTTTCAAAATCTTTACCAATTTTTTCTAAATCTAAAATTATTAGTTGTAAGTATTGTAGTTAAAAAAAAATAGTTAAAAACAATTTTTCTTAAGGGAATAGGTATTTTATTTATATTAAAAGATTGTTTAAAAAAACTAAGTTTATTCATAAGTCCAGTCATACTACCAGGAATAATATAATTTTTATTGGTATTCGTTTTTAATTAAGTAATAAAAATATTTAAGTATTTTTTAAATTTTTGTTCATATTTAATAGGTAATTTTTAATATTTCTCTAATACACAAATCTGCACAAAACCAACTGTCAACTTTGAATTTTTTTACAATTAAATAATAAATATCTTTTACACCACTCAGTTAATTTTTTATAAGGTTGAATGTCAAATGAATCAAAATAATAAACAGTAGAAACATATTTTATATAACAAACACAGTGTGACCTGTTTCCATCATTTTTGCTTTCTAAATTAGTTATTCTAAAAAGGAATTAATTTTAATTTAATGTATTTTATATTGTTACAACTACTGTCAGCAAAATAAGAATCAATTTTATAATATTTAATTAATATTTCTACATATAAATTAGAAAGCAGTTCCATTTTGAGTAATTTATATTTAACTAACAAATAAATTGAAATTATCGTAAAACTGATAAAATACATATAACACCTAATGTAAAAAAAAAAAAAAAAAACAATGTTCAAATGTTTGTTGATGAAAAAAACTTAAGCAATTACTAAATGGTGAAATTAGTGAATTTGAAACATATTCTAAAAATAAGGATTTCTACTAATTCTTCCTCTAATTTTTGGAGCAATTACAGCAGCAGCAATATCATGGTAAAAAAGTGAATGACCAATTAGTTGCCCAAAGAATGAGACAAAACGATATTTTAGAAAAAATATAAAAAAGGAAAAATAATTCAAGTAAATACATTAGCATCTGAAGCCAAACAATTTACAGGAGTCTCAAGTAAAAAAGGTAAAGCAATGTAATAAAAAAGTTGTTTATTTAATTAATGGTGGATCTAAAACAATAAAATCTGTAAAAAACACTGTTAGAGAAAACTTAGAAAAATTAATTAAAATGTCTTGCAATATTAACATTTAATTATGTATTTTAAAATTTTAACTATTTTAAATGTCTATACAAAAATTAAGATTAAACAATAATTCTAATAATAAAATGGGTGACAACGTTGTGAATTGAGTGAATAAATTACCTTTTAAAATTAATTTACCTGGAAACAATTGTACTGGTCTTGACACTTATTTATTATTAAATATTGAAAAAGGCAAAATTCCAGTAAATGAAGATGATGAGGCTGCATTATTCCATGGAATTGATTATGAAGAAAATTAAGATATTAAGGGCAGAGATAAAGCAGTTTCAAAAAGTGGGCTCTGGAAATATAAAATATTGGAATTAAATCAGTTGTTTTGGGGTGTGACAATGCATTTTTTTTTGGGAAGGGGGTAGGGGAGGATAAAGGAATTTAGGAAATAGGTGCATGATATTTTAATTGGAAAACTGAACGAGGAGGAGGGGACAAATAAAGCAGGGAAGAAATGCCTTGCCACAGGGCAGCTGCCCAACTGAGGGAAGGCAATCTAAATCTTCTATCAATTTCATCATCCATTAATTGTAACCAATCAACTGATATACATCGGCCATTAATATTTTTGTAGTATCTAATAAAATTATTTTTCAAAATCGATGAAACAAGACTATCTGACTCCCTTCAGCTACTTTTCTTATTAACTCTTCCAATACACCTACCAACTGCATTTCACACTAGTATCCTCTCCTTCAGAAACCCCAGAGTGACTGGGCGGGATAAAAGGGGGATACACGAGAAATCACGCGACCATCGGCATCGTTTGACACGATTCCGACATTCGAAAATCTGAGAACCATCGCCGGGTATTGAAGCTGTTCTCATAAGACATAATTTATTCTCCATTACTGCCATGAACAGAGTGTGTAGATTAAAGAAATGAAAAAATAAATAGAGGAGAATGATTAAAATCTGTCGGTTTGTCTACTTGTGTGTAGTTTTTCTTTTCAAATCTGGTATACTGAATGACTGAATAATAAGTGTGTAGTGTTATATTTTTACTGTTAATAAAATACCTTACAGTTGCTGTTTGACAAACACCTAAGGTTACTCCAAATGCAAAACATAAAAGCATCAGGAGGATAGAAAGTTCCACGTGTTGTTTATATTTTGATTCGTATCAATGTGTTAAACATTGACTAAATAAAACGGGGTTTGATAATATCATTTTTGGCGTTAATTTAGGTCAGAGAGCTTTCTTTAAATGTTACTTCAAGGATAATCGTTATGTAAAATGCAATTTATAATTTAACACCGAGAAAGCTACCCTGTTGAATATCGTGTGTGTTTTCGTTTGTTGGTACTTGATGTGGGTCATGTGTACGCAAATGTTGTTGCCATGCAGATTTGAAGTGTCAGAAAACTTCACGAAGGGAAAGTGAGGGTTGAGGCAAGTTGTGTTTGAAAAGTAACAGGCATATGGTGTTATATGCTTCACGTATTTAATCGTATGCTTCTAGGAACACGCGTCTGTTGAACTATTGTATACTTTACATGCAAAGTTGCTGTTTCATCTGTAATTCTTTATAATGTCTGGACAGTGGGAAGTTGTGGTTAATGTCAAGCAGAAGCATGGCAATCAAGCTGCCAAAAAACTTTCGAAAACAGAACGTAAGAAATTTATTGAAAATGCACCAAAAGTGGAAGACATTTGTAAGTATCTTGGTTAATATTTTAGTTGTAATTGAAATATTACTGCTGAATATTGATTTTAGATATTCTGGAACTTTTGTCGGTAATTTCTCCAGCTACCTTTGACCCATGTTGCTGCCATATTCTGCACATTCCCCAGTTCTTGCATCCCGGCTTCAACATATGGAAATAACTCTGCTGCTCTATACCCCAACATCAGCCTTACCATTGTATTCATTCTCTTTCATTTCACTACCGGTGCCTTTCCCAGTGCACTTTTTCCCCTTAGACACCATTCACTTTACCTGTTTTTTCCACTTTAGATCACCCTGTAAAACAACCCCAAAGTGATTATATTTAGCCATCTCTCCAATTACCTGACCTGCCCATATGTAGACCTAGGTAATTGTCCATATTCTTCTTTACCTTCTTTCTAGTAAACTGAACATCACTGGTCTTTGTTACATTTATCTGCATTATGTCTCTGTACAGCAAAGTACCTGATCAATGCCCTTCTGCAATCTGTTATTCCCACTGACTTCTGAATTTAAGACATGTCTGCAAACAGTCTACTTCCACACCCATAACGTTGGCCACTACAGTAAACAATAATATATACTATGTACACTATACTAAACACTTCCTTGTGGTCCTACTCCTGATGTGACCACACCCTTGCTTGACAAGACATGCCCTATGTTTATTCTTTTAGGTCTACTTTTAGTTCCCTAAGGAAACCACTAATCCATGGTAATACCCATTTGTCCTCCAATAGCTCATCCACTTTGCCCAACAAAATCCCAGTGGCACCTTTTCGAAAGGAAAGCCTTCTCATAGTGTATACCACGTGCGTCTACCTGTCTCCCTTTATCTACAGCCTGCACCAAGGCCTTCAAAAGCACAGCCACCTGCATTTTACAAGAGCATCCTTTTCTAAATCCATGCTGACCCTCCTGTAGCCAGTTCTAATTCATTTCACTTTCTACATATAGTGCTTTTATAGTAAAATTCCAGACTGGACTAAACTTATAGGCCTACTGGATTCAACATGGAACGAACCTAAAAGTGAAAGTGGACTGAAATGTGTTTATAGTAAAATTTTCGAATGATATTGACGTGTAAATATGGACTGAATCCATGTTACGTCGAAGGTGACTGTGAAAAAAGCCAGAGGTGAATATTTGTTAGATATTTTGTTTGAATTTATTCATCGGAATATTTATTTTGATTTATTTGGCACTTCCCATTATTTTCATGTCATAAAACAGTTTTATTTAGCTAGCCCAGGATGATTCTATCCCCTTGCATAACTAAAGAAAGTATTCAATATGGCAACTGCTTCATCTTCATTCAGTTAGAAGGGAGTTGGAAAGTAAGATTCAGCAGGCAAGGAATAGGTATTTAAAGAGTATGTGGAGGAAGGAATAGGGAAAATTACTTGGGTATCTTAGTAAGGTAAGAGGCGGAGGGTAAGGTATCCCAACTTTGAGAGGATTAGATGAAAGGGCTGCTGCAGACAGGAAAAAGGCTGAACTGTTGGAGGCACAATACACGATGTCAGTGTATGAAGTAAAGGACATTTGGAGTAGATCGACCAAAGGAGTCAAGGGGGTAAATAATGTTTTATGTGAAAGATTGTGGTATAGATAGGGAGATTAAGAAATTGAGGAGCAATAAGGCAGTGGGGCCAGATGGTATAGGAAATGGTGCTCTCAAGTTTGAAGGGAAGGAGTTGTTCCGATATCTGGAGGTGTTTAGTAGGTCGCTGGAGGAGGGTAGGTTACCACAAGAATGGAAGGAGGCATTAATGGTCCCAGTATATAAGCAGGTTGAGGATAAAGAGAAGCCACGTAGTTACAGGCCAGTGAGTCGTATGTCGAATACAGAGAAGGTGATGGAGTGATTGACGGTACAATATGTGGTAAATGTTATGAACAGCAGCAAATGGATACAGGAATACCAATATGGATTTAGAAAGGGATATTCATGAGAGACTAAGTTGGCATGTTTGTTGGAGGTTCTGATTCAGGCTGTTGATGAAGGTAAGCAAGCGCATGCCTGCTTCATAGACTTTGAGAAGGCCTTTGACAAAGTTCCCCATGGAATCTTGATGAGAAAAGTGGAAGGATTGCTGGATGACAAGTGGGTGGTTGACTGGATTGAGGACTTCCTCAGGGGACGAAGTCAGAGAGTGAAAATGGGGGAGGCAAAGTCTGACGATAGAGAGGCTACATCAGGAGTGCCACAGGGAAGTGTGTTGGTGCCTTTGTTGTTCACTATAATGATGAATTACATGGTATTCAGGATTGCAGGTAAAATAAAACCGTTTGCAGATGACTGTGTACTATATACAGAGGTGAGCAGTGGAATCAACTTGCAGGAGGATATTGACAGATTGTGATCTTGGACGGAGGAGAACAGAATGAAGATAAGTGTGCGTAAAATTAAGTTGGTGAGGTTTACTAGGAAGAGAGAGGTGAGTAGAGAGGTATACAGATGGGATGGGCAGGAGATAGAGGAAACCACAGAATATAAGTATCTGGGGTTGTGGTACAGGCTGATCTAAGGCAGACAAAGCAGGTGGACAGAGTGGTTAAGAAGGGAAGAAGGGCTTTGGGACTGTTCTGGAGGGTGTTGAAGAGAGTTAGTGGTGAAGCAAAAGGAAAGGCATATTGCACTATGGTTCGTCTGGTATTGGAATATGCTGCCGCGGAATGGGATCTGTATGTGGAGGTGGATGCTGGAGAAGGTTCAGAGAAGGACAGCAAGATGGGTAATGAATATATGGAAGAAACAGGGTCAGGCTGTTGAGGAGGAAAGGAACTTTAGGCCTAGCGAGATGATAATTGAATTTGGATGGAAACCGTTGAGGGACAGGAGGAGAATGGAAAGACTGGTCAGGTTGTATAAGGTGATGAACGGGTAGAGGGGATGGAGCGGTTTGGCTTGCAAGCTAACTAAGGGAACTTTGAAGGGAAAAGGAAACAACAGTGAAAAGATTCAGAGGATGTGGAGAATGGAGGGGGGTAGACAGTCAATGCTGGTGATGACAGTGAGTGTAAGCCCCATTGAGAGTGTAAAAACTTAATTCGGTCCAGTTGGTGTTTAAAGTAAACATTTCAATCCAGATTCTACACTCCCGTCCACCTCGCCAACTAGACTGGGTTACTCACTCCACTCTTACTTCTGTAACGCTACCGCCACCTGGATTGCACATTTAGAACTAATGTCATTGTTCTTAGTCCAGGCACCTCCAAAACCTCTTACAGGAATATAATGATTCATAAGTGGGATTCATCCACAATACCCAGTCTTGATATTACAGTAAGTTCAAATATGACAAAACTCCGGCTCACTTCAGTCCAGTAGGAAGATGTTTAAAGTAAAATTTGAATCAAGATTCTTCAGTTCACTCCTAGTTCAATCTGGATTGAGTTGTTGCTCTAAACGTGGTAATCCAGTACTGCAATATCAGTCTCTCAGCTACTTTCCCCATACTAGACGAGACTCTCGCGTGGTCTGTAGCTACCAAGTCTTGCGCTGTCATCACCCTGCTTGGGTATACTCGTACCAATACAGCCTCCTTCCATCCCTGCAGTAACTTGTCTTCCTCTAACAAAACAACTGTTCTTGGTACTTTGCTAATTCCCTACCCCCAAACTCGAGGGCCCAATCTCTAATTCCATCTTGTCCTGCTGCCTTGTTTGTATTCAATCAATTACATTTCCTATCTCCCGAACACTTATTCTAAGCTTGCTGCATCCCTACCAGTTTCTGTATTAAATTTTTTTAAATTTATTTGTTGCATTGTTGCATTCTCTTGATCGCACAAAGAGGAATAACTCTGGGTTATTGTATTTTTAAAATATGATACATACAAACACTTACACAAACCCAATATGGTTCACATGATGGTCGTATATCACCAAATTTCATGACAGTTTTTCACAATTTATAAATAAAAATAGAATAAATGTAAAGTAAAAATATAAATACCAGTGGGTACAGACTCAAAAAGAAAATATTAAGTCGCACAAAATAATAATTTAGTAAATTATTTAATAATTAATCCCAGTTTCTGTCTTTACTTCTTTTAATACTTGCAAGGCAGTTGTTAACCTCTTGTAGATAGTAAAAACATTGTGATTTAAACACTAGCTGGCTTGACTTAGTAAATGTATTAGTATTCTGTTGTGTAAAGTATTTAAGTAAGTTGTAGACTGACAGGTACTGAGCTTGTAGCATCTCCGCTTACTCTTAAGTCGTGACAGTTTTTCTAATACCTAAACAGTTTCTGTCATACTCTTTCTACCTCAATTTTACAGGGTTTCCACAGTATGGAAAGTCAGGAATTTTACTTGAAGTACTGGAAAAGTAATGAAAATTTCCCAGTGATTCAGTAATTTGAGGTGGAAAAATTTAATGCACCAAAGTGCCATCACTCAAACTGTAGAATTTTTTTTTTTTTTTTCAGATGGTAGTTTAGTGAATAATCACACACACTACAAAATTGTGTATGTAAGGTTTATTTCAGAGTCAATTTTTATAATATAATCCAAGTTTAAAATTCCTTAAAACTTTTTTTGTGTGGAAAATTGCAAAGTCAGTGAATTATTAAAAACAAAATGGTCAGGGAAATTATTTTACATTTTGTGTGGACATCCTGTTTTACCAATATTATTTAAGATCTAGATCTTTAATTACATTTGGTAAATTGTTATACAATTTTATTGATATAATGTAAACATTTTTCTGAACAACAAACAAATTCAGTATGAGGCATGTTCTGTTATGATTCTTCATAAAAAACAGATGCAGTGACATGTAACTATTAAATCTTTATTGACACAAGAAACAAAATAACCATATTTCCAGTCACGTCATACTCTCTTTTTCTCTAACTCACACTGTTACCAACGTGATAGCAACAAAAGTACAGACACAACAAAAATACCTTTATTGCTAATAACACCTCCCCTCAGTAAGGTATTTTAAGAAACATACAATCTCTTCCTGAATTTGTCAAACAGGACAGGCTTTGTAAAAATATCACCAAGTTGATCATTTGTATTAACATAATGTTTTCCAACAGTTCCTCTTTAATAAAACACTTTTTAATTTTTAGATGTTTGACTGTAGAGTTGTCAGTGGCCATGTGTGCCAGCTTTATAGTGAACTGGTTATCCTCAAACAAAGTGATGGGACCAACTTATATTTTGAAGTCATTTAACAAGTCTGTCAACCAACATGCCTCACTGGTAGCTTGACTAAGAGCAACAGAATCTACTTCAGTGGATGATAGATACACTGATTGTTGTTGTTTTTTGAAAAAAGTGTAACAGTACAGCCAAAAACCTTAAAGCATCACCAAGACTCACTATCGCCTGAGTACTCTATATTATTTTGATTCAAGAAGCCTCTTACATAGTCCAAATTTTGATGACATAGACTTTCATGCTACTCTCCCAACGAATGTACTACTGCTAAGCAACTTTGCTCCGTGATGAAGTCCAGGATATAAAGATTACCGTCCTTATTTGCCACGGCACTAATTTGGTTATCTTTACACACATAACAATGATCTGCAGACATTTTAACAACATAACCCTTTTCAATAGCACTTGGAACTGAAAATAAATTCATTTTCAGTTCAGGGACCCACAATACATTGTTCAAAGTATCTTGCACATGAAGACTACGTCTATCACCAACTACGACACATCTATTTGATACTGATGTAAAGTTTGTGCAGATGCCACATTAAAATGTATGTTCACTTGCACTACTATCCATAATCCAAGAATTGAACTGTTTATGGTCCTCAACACCTTTTACACTAAGCAAAACACTTTCAGACATGACAAACACATTTTCATGTTTAGATCTATTCGTCTTCTTGCACGAGACTTCAAATGTCCTCTCTTGCCACATGTCCAGACATCCACACTTGAAACACTTTAATCCCCAAGTTTTCTTCATATCAATATTCCTTTTATGTGATCCTGCTACCATAGCCACGTCCTCATCCTTGATTTTAGACTTCAACTTCTCTTCTTATACTAGGAGTCGTGCCACCAGGTCATCAAGTTTTTGTTCGCTAGGTTCCACAGATTCCCTTGCTGACATGAAGTGACCAAGTTTCTCTGGCAGCGACATTAATATTTTGGTGATCCTAAACTGTTCAGACACGTCTTCTTCCGGCTGTTTAAGCAAGTTACACGATTGAATTTTAGACAAATATGTAGACATGTCAGAACTCTCCTCATACCTAAACTGAAAGAAGCATTGCTGAAGTAAGTGTCCACTTGTACTCGACTGCAGCTCATGAACACTAAGTAACTTTTTTCACATCTTAGTTGCAGTGGTGCAGGTCAAAATATGCATCATTGCTGGCTCAGTCAAATGCATAACAATACCATTTTGTGCCTTTGCGTCTTTTATTTGCCACTCACCTTGATCTTTTTCCGGTTTAGTTTCAGTTTCATCCACAATTGAAAATAGATTCATCCCTCGCAGCAACACAGACACCTGGAACTTCCACAAGGTACAGTTCTTCTGCCCTTCCAGCTTTATCAGAGCCACAGTATTTATCCCCAGTTGCTCCATTTTCCCCGGAGTCAACAAACACCAACGATAAAGGTTATTGACAACGAAAGCAACTGAAAACATACTATACCTAGGTGCCGCTACTGCACAGAAGCTTCCCACACCGCAGTTACCTCTAGAGACAAAACAGTTGCCAGCTAACACTGTTTAAACATCATCACTGGTGCGAAGTTTACTCAGGACAGTTCTAAGCTGACTGGTGACTGGGCTCATAACCTGTTATGATTTTTCATGAAAAGAAACAAGAAGCAATGACATGTAACTATTAAATCTTTATTGGCACAAGCAAAAAAATTACCATGTTTCCAGTCACGCCATTCCTATTTTTCTCTAACTCACACTGTTAACCAACCTGATAGCAACAAAAGTACAGACATAACAAGCATACAGTTATTGCCAATAACATGTTCAACACCCTTGAATACTTACTATTATAGAAATGAATACCTTTTCTTAATACAAAGGTATGAATATTATTAACAACAAACACTATACAATTTAAAATATACAGGTTAAAACAGTAAAGATACCACAGTGAATGAACAATGGGCGACAATGTGCTAATCTCATTGATTTTGTGAGTGTTCTTATTACTTTCTTTTGGAATAGAAATATATATATTTCACATGAAGTGAATTACCTCATAGTACAATACCATAACTTAGTATACTTTAAAAAAATGCAAAATAAGCGGATCTTAGATACCCATATGGAATTAAATCTCTAAGACTCCTAATTAAGAACAACACTCTAGAAAGTTGATGACTAACATATTTTATATTTGTATTCCAAGATAGATTTCTGTCCAAATGTTTACCCAGTGTGGTAGGCCTGTACTGATTATCAAAAGACTCCTTGTCTGTACATAAACCAATGCTTTGCATTTTATTAAAGTTATTTAAAACCTATTAGCTTTGAACGACGTTGTGGCTTTATTTAAAATCACTTTTAAACTGTTGTCTAATTCATTAGTAGTATAAATACATTTGACAATTGTTGAATTATCAGTGTATATAATGGAGTCACATAGCATGTTCTTATCTGAATCATTTACCGTAGTCAAAACCAGTAAAGGGCCGAAAATATAACTCTGTGTGACACCATGAGAAACCTTCCTAATAGCCTATCAGAGTTTTGACCATTTATTTCAACAATTTGAGATCTGTTAGACAGGATTCAAAAAATTTAAGCTCTGTACCACAAATGCAGTAATATTTTAATTTGTATAACAAAATTTCATGGGGCCCGCTTCAGTCACATAGTACAACCAATGACAGCTATGTGATATTTGAAATAGGTTCATATTATGAACATCAAAAATTTTTTAGGACGTACACCATTGCAGGCGAATGTAGCCATATTGTGTAAAACCCACAGTAAAAAAAATAAAAAAAAACATAGGAAAAAACTTTTCTTCCTTGGTTTTTTTTTTTTTTTTTTTTTGTTTTATTGTGGATTTTTCTGCAATACGGCAACATTAGCCAGCAATGGCATATGTCCAAAAAACTTTGATGTTCATAATGACAGCTATGTTATCACACATGGCATCTAAAGCAAATTTTACAATACTACTTACTGCAGCAAATGTAGATTTACCTTTCCTGAAGCCAAACTGACTTTCAGAAAACAAATTAAAGGAATAAAATTATTTATAGAGTTGATTATTAACAATTATTTCAAATACCTTGCCAATCACTGGTACCACTGGGATTGGTGTATAACTATTTACTGCATCTCTAGGCCCGTTTTTATACGCAGGAACAACTTTTGCTATAATAAAGCTATGTGGGAAAATACACTTTATCATACAATAATACACTAGGTCAGAGGATGTAAAAGACAGTTAATTATTTGTTTTTTTAAGAAAATTGCTTGTCATTCCATAATAGTCTTGGCTGTGGGATGATTTCATGTTGTATACAACTGTAGGCTATGTACTTCCTTACATGACACTAAATGAAATTTAGATGGAGCTAACGGAACAGGTCTATTCTTAAGTAATGTTGCAGCCATGGTGCGAGACAAACCTACATTAGTCACAATCTCTTCAACGGAAGTAATAAAATACTCATTAAAACATTTGGTGAAATAGTTGTAAAAAGTCAGGTATTTTTATGAGAAAAATCCTTAATTATGGCCATAGCAGATTTATGTTTATTTTTGAACGAATCTAACAGCCTAGCATTATAACTAATTATTGCTGCAAATAATACTTCCTTATAATTTTTATTATTCTTAATATATAAATCTTTAATTACTGTACATTAGTATCATGCAACTTGCAAAAGTTAAGTAAATTAATAAAATATTAGTTTCCCTCGTAATAAGTAGTTCATCAGCAAATTATTTTTTCTTAGTTGCTGTTGACTTATTACCAGTAGTATATACTTTCCTAATTGGGAAAACATCATATGTCTTATATAGATAGTTAAAAAAATCTAGTAGACACATCACAGATTTCAATTTCCATTGTAAAAAATACAAATCAATTAATACCATTAAACAATGAAAAAAACTTTTCAATGTTACAGTTATTGAATTTTCTTTTCATCACATAAGTTTTCCAGTAAAATTGCTATTTTTATTCAAGAATTTTATAATTTGTTTCATACTGTCGCCGTTCGGTAGAGAGAATAGGGGGAGATTTATGCTGCTTGATGGTAATGGGGCCTGGTTAACCTTAACAATAACTAAATTTTCCACTCCCAACACGTATTTGTTATGCAGGGACAGCAAGATATGTACGCTCCTGTCTGAACATGCTGGCGGTGCATTATCGCTGCACACAACTATCTCCATATCAGAAAGCAAAATAAAGTGAACAGCAATTAAACTTTGTTCTAGTATATTGAACTGTCTTAACGTGCCGTACAATTGTTACAAAGAGTTTACATTATGCTAACAAATCCAGACAGACGGGGGAATAGGGTAGTCAGACCGTACAAACTGACAGTGTGTATGAGCACTTCCAAATATATTGGAACGTTTATGCAAAACTATTCACAGGAATGGGAGGTAGACGTAGTGCTCTCTCAAAGTAAGCTGAACTATTAGCCGTTCTGTAATGTTGGCACTGGAAAACACAAATTTAAGTGCAACAGCAAATCTATACTCATAGTATTTCTTACGTGTTGGCATGCGACTTAGAATTATTATAATTATTTAAGTCACCATCATTCATCTAATGACATACCTTATTCCCTCCGCTGGCCGGGTTACAATGCATCACTCCCGAAGCTACGCCTGACAAAAAAGGAAAGAATGGCCCGCAGCGTGCCGACTGCTTCAACTTAAATAGTCCGGCTACGTGGCCACCAGCGCCACACCGCGTCAAACATCGCGAACCGCGCCGGCTCAGCCACGTCACGGATCTTCCCGGGGAGGGGCAAGTATCAATTAAAACATCTTCTGCCCTCAGGCCACGCCCAGAAATAAATAGCAATAAATACCAGAATGTCAGGAATTCACAACACACGTGGTGGGCGCCACAGTAATACTGTAGGTTGTGGATGGTACTAGGCGTAGCTGGTAATGTTGGACTCAATGTGGGCACCACCCGACTAAGGGTGGGAAGCCTAAGCTGGGAACACGCAACTCAGAAGTGGCAGTGGTACGTCCATGCCAGTGTGCCCTCTCTCTCTCTCTCTGCCTGGCGTTCTAGGAGCTGATGCTCTGAAAGGGAGACTGAGAAGAACCTGAGACGTTCCGCACACCCACACCCTAGGACTATATGAAAGCCAGCTCCTAACCAAGTTGAAATAAGTTGAGGAGACTTGGAGGTTGGTTTGACCATGTGTTTATTTGCTAACACCCATACACGTGGTCACGTCATGTAGCCTTCACAAAAATACACTGAACACGAAAATATTGAGTTACAGAAATACGTTACGAGGTTGAGCACTGAATAAAACACTTTTGTAGCAGTGATGCAAAGACAAAACAATGATATTAGGTGACAGCCTGGAGACTGCCAGTACCGTAAATTTGGCGGGGTCCACAGGAGGCGGATGCCGGGTTCAAAACTAAGCGTTGAAACTTTTAGACGAAAAAAAAAATATACGAGCGTATACTGCAGAACGAAGACGATATAGAAAAGATTAACAACCAGAATTAAAATGATCAAAGTAGCAAAGATTATGGTCCCGCAGTGCGTCTGTACTCTGAGCAGCGTGTTGCGGTAAGCCAGGTGCCGACGCGTAGGTGGAATGATACATGACTCACCGCAGGACAGTGTCTAGTAATGTATTTTAAGTAAATACAAAATCTCTGGACCTGAAAACTGTGTGAATAATTCCCAGTTCAAAATTAAAACATGTTTGAATATTAATAGGACTTTACATATGTGTGGTTAAACAAAAACAAAACGTGATGTGACCGCATGTAACAGTAAACAAAAGACTAGCAAGAGGCAAACCCTTGACTATTACATGACTTGATCATATTTGTATCAGCCCTGTGGCTATTTTCGAGAGTCTCGCTGAAAAGGAGAAACATGATTTCGCTCACGTGCCTCTTCCAGCGACTTGTCGGAAGTGACGTCACCTGTAATGATCGTGGCGGTGCACTTAAACATAACACCCTGCTCTGCACTGACTCGACTTTGCCAACTCCGGCAAGCAAACACTGACACCACAAAACACAGGCGTTGCACCACACTGTTGGACGGTGGGAGCACTCGGAGAATACACACACACGCATCGAGACTGGGAGTTAACGTACCTGGTCCCTGGCCTGGTACAATACATACAGCCATGTGGTCAGATATAGCAAAATCTGTTGTTACATACATACTATAGTGGAAAAAAGAATTTGTAACAGTATTGACTAAGTAATTTGTGCCTATTGTACGTTCAAAATTAATGCAATATATATTAAAAAAACGTAAAATATTTTGCAATAATTAGTCATCAGCATTTTCCGAACCAATATCAATGTTAAAATCTCCTGCAGTAAAATAATTCTAACCAGGATGTGTACTTTAAAGCAAGTCTAGCATATTGTCTAATTGATGGAAAAACTTACTAAGATCACCCCTTGGGATCTATATAACGAAACAATTATCACACTGAATTGTTTGGCTTTTATAGTCGATACTTCAAAGCCAAATTCTATACAAAATTTAGTTAAATCAAAATTACTAAATTACAATAAGATTACATTAGGAATAAAAATACATGTAGTGCGTACCACCATTTCTATGGTTGCTACGACAATATACATTACACAAACTAAAACCGTTAATTTTGAACAAATGAGTATCATCAGTTGACAACCAATGTTCACATAAACAGAGAATATTAAAATCTTTGTCACTTAGTAATGTCGCCAAGTTCTCTACTTTATTGCTTAAACATTGAATATTCTGAGAAAGCAAGTTCAAATCAAGATGGATCATAATGACTCTATCAACTTTCTCACTGGTTTCAGGCCTAACTAGGTTGTCTTTGCTGTCGATTAAGCAGTGTTGAGCAAACTGAAAATGCAAATTTAAAGAATGTGAGAGTGGATTTGGGATGATGTGGAGGTCCGCAGATTTATTTGTTTGGGGACCCAGGAATCCTGTTAACGGCTCTATATGTGAGAAAAGAAAATTGTATCACAAACATTAAAACAAGCTATCTCTGGTTTTTGGAGGGGAAGAAAATGTGAAACGCTAGCTTTGAAATTGCTTTTATAAGTCTATCAGTAATCAACTAGAAAATAAAAAACACACTGTAGAAAACTATGATTTTTTTTCGCAAGAAAATAGAATCACAAGTTTGTGTTTTTGTGAATGGTAAAACACTAGTATTAACATGTACATAGACTCGTTAAGATTTCAAACTGTTGTAAAGTTTGTATAACAAAATGATGATGCAAGTACATATTTTTTCTTTCTTTTGGGACAACCTACAATATTGAAATCGGGATGATTTAAGATTGTCTATATTACAGTAATGGCTTGATAAATATAAAAATTAGTGTCACAAACCATTTAAACTACACATTTAATTTCGTACCCAAATAAATTAGCCTACTGCCAAATTAAAGCATGTTAATGCACACTAAAAGTGGTTCGTAATAAAGTGAGCGCTTTTGAAGACCATCTTGTCTAGAATAATAATTAAAAAGTACTGTTTATTGTAATCTCAGCCATAAACTTTGGAGTTTGATACAATCTATACACTTTGATTCTTATTAAGGGTGATTTCTGTGGCTGAATGCAAGTACAACTATTATCAATACATTTTACGTGTGTTAATCAAGCATTGAATGTGTGATTATCACACATACAATATAATGACGTTGGTTTCTCCTTGCATTAAGCCATAGATTTCATTATATTAAATAGAGGCAGGAAACTACAATTTATATGATACGAATAAAGTAACTAGTGTTTCAAAAGTGCTTACTTTATCCCGAACCACGTAAAAAAATAGTTACATTAAATCAGTTTTTCATATTTAAATAGACACGAGTCCCATGACAATATATATTTATAAACATTTTGTATTATTTTTGTTACTATTGAAATAATAAATTCAGTACAGTGAAGTTATTAAGAGGAACACTGGGAAGAAGGCTAGGAGTTTACCAGGGTCTGTTGAAGGAATCATCCCAGAATTCACCTGGTGTGATTTTGGAAAACCCTGGAAAACTGAAATCAGGATGGCCGAGGCCGCGGATTGAACCCGAGTCCTCCCAAGTGCGAGGCGTGTTTTACCACGGCTTCACCATGCTCGGTTGGAAATGCAAAGTTATCACTTCGTAATTCTTGCTATAGCCTGTCTTTCTAGTGAGCTTATTGCTAGAAGGATGAAAGAATCTTCTGGCAAAGTACCCTCAACATTCATATCTGAAACTACATTGAAACATTAGATTTGAAAAAGTCACTAACAGAAAATGATGCTTTAAAAAAAATGACCTACTAACTTATGAATAGTACTCATATCTCTGTGATATTTTATGTTGCAGTGCCTTTGGCGCAGGTAAAAACGCTGTATAACTCTTTAGACAACAAAGAAAATCGAAAGCCAGTATCTAAGGACTCTCAAAAAGAGCAAGATGCAAAGAAAACCCAAAAGAAACCACAACCAGAGAAGAAAAAAGAGGTAAAAGAAAAAGTTCAAGTTCCTAAAACCTTGGAGTCTGCAGCGTCATCGGTAAGTTTATTTTTTACACTTATATATTTATAGTTACTGAGTTGCTTGTCATTGTAATGTTTTTATAATTTACACATTTAAGTAAATTCCAAATGATGCACAAAACCAACATAATGATTATATTTTGTAATGGATCTTAAAAATGTTACAGACGGGACAAATCTTAAAAAGTGAATTCATGTTCAATGAAATTAATAGTCTACATTAAACTGTGAGGTTATGTTAATATTTTATTTAGCTGTAATATCTAGCCATGTTTAAAAACAATTACATGATTATAAGTTTATAAATGAAAAATAGACTTTACTTTTTTGTTATGGACGGGACACCATCAATTAGGTCTTCAACAAACACAACTGAAACTGCTGAAAAATAACTTTCAGCTATAAACACCATATAGATGGAAGCCAAACAAACTGGCCTTTTCCCTCTAAAAGACAGCTGTTAAAGAAAAACATTGAATTAATAATAATGGGATGCCGACTTGGCCTGTTCATGCAATGTATAATTGGAACTTTTAGGTACCTATTTTAAAATGAAAATTTGGCTATGAAAAACTAAAGACAAATAAAAAATACATACATTTCTGATTTATCAAATATATGTTGAATAATTAAAACACTATAGAAACATTGTATATTATGTTTTGGTTTTTCACAATTTTGTCCCGGTTGGCATGGAATAGCTGCAATGTAATTATTTATTGCACGTACTCTGAATGCCGTTCATATACTAGTTCACATTTGATACAAATTTTCCGAAATAAGTAGGAATATGGCCTAGGCCTTGTTGAGATATGCCTTGAAATGGATTTCAATATAAATTAATAATGTCTAAATTGTCTTAAATTTTGCTTCGCTAAAAGAGTTGTACAATTTGGAACAATTGTTTCACAAATAATTAGTTTGAATTCGGCTAATTTTACAACACTTGTTATGATTTTTAATGTGACATGTTACTTGGCAAGAGAAATAAGGTTGTATAACAAACCAATTGAAAAATGTCTCACTGAATATTTAAAATTTTGTATGCTGAAAAAGAAAAGTCAGAGATAGAAAACAAGTTTCATTTTTATTGTGCCCATAAAATATAGTTCTGACAATATTGTGTGCTGTGTGGCTTAAGTTAAATTTGTGGGATGTATAGAGAATAGTTATTGTAAGCATAGAAATTTTATATTTTAGAAATTTATATCATGTATTTCTATATAATAAATTATTAGAGGTTTGCCCTCAAACAACTAAGGCTCTATATTATGGTAATTTAAGTGGGCTTGACGACTCAGCGACAGCGAGGTAATTACAGACTATGGCACACAAATTAACACAATAATTTGAACGATAAGTATGAGTCCAAGAATTACAAAGGTTCAGCTATTGGTGTTACATGCTCATGATAAATTTCCATGTTACATATTTTATTTAAAAATTAGGTCCCAGCCCAGCTGACATGTTCGTCCTTTACTATGCCACAATATTTTTTCAACATATGGAAGGGACCCGACCCGCTTGTCACACAGCTTATATGCGGTACTATCCCCCAGCTATTCACAATCCTACTATTTTTTTTTGTGTATGTCAGTATCATTCTGTACTCACCTAACAAAATGGATGCATAAAAACTGTGAGTTGGCCAAACAGCCGTGAAACCACGGACTAATAATGACTGAATATTGATTTTAAATTACTTGCTACTAACAAGTGTAGTTCATGTTGGGAGAAACTATTAATATTAGTTTACAGAGGGGACAAACAACTGAAACTGTCCCTAAAATTAATTAAGCAGTGATTACATGGAAAAAGACCAAACAAAATATATGTTTATATTTGGTCCTGCTTATGATGCAATGCTACACATTGCTCCACCTATTTAGGGCCCGTTGTTCCACCTAGCACAGTCCAACTGCTCCATTGGTCCCACCGCTCCACATAGCTTGGTCCCACCGCTCCACATAGCTTGGTCACACTGCTCCACTTTGCTTAGTACAACTGTTCAACTTTGCTCAGTACCACAGCTGCACCTCACTCAATGGTACAACTTTCACAGCTCTCTCGGTTCCACTGCTCCACCTAGCTTGGTCTCACTGCTCACAGACAATTATGAAAATGATGCATACCAACATGCTGCTCAGCATTCCAGATTAATAAAACGCATATCTGCAGTGTATAAGAGTGATGTTATTTTTAACTCCAGCATGTTGTCTCAAAGACTATTCAATAACATGAAACATTTGGAAATTTTTCTTCGCATTATTGATGTGTTATTATTCTGCCCAGAGCCTTAGTTATCAAACTGTTAGCACTGAAACTATTCACAATAATTTTTCAGTGGTAATTTCTTTAAATGGTTGTCATAAACATAATGTAGAGGGAAAAACAGAATTGATGATCTGAAGAGTGCAATTCCACTTCCAAGTACTGTGTGAGGTAAACTTATACTTTTCCCGATTATCAGCAAAAATCCAATATTGACTCTTCATTTTTCAAATTGGTACCAAAACGAGACATTGGTTATTTTGGGGGTGTATAGTAGATGTAATCCAGCACATCTGTGAAGGTGTTCTTTTTAATGTCTGTGTTTGTTTGAATCAAATTTTGTGTATATGCACTGTATTATTTAGGTTAAGGCTCTAACTATTTTTAACATAAAATTTTATGGCATCTCAATACTTCAATAAGCCTGCATTGAACATGTAGGCTACATTAATTAACTCTGTTATTGGTTTTGCAGATAAACGTGAAAGAGCTTAGCTCTGAGTTGGAGATAGGTCAGGCAAGGTTCCCAGATGCACCACTAGCATGGCTAAAAGGGCTATCGGAATATCTGAACGCCAAGCTGGAACATACCGGCACTTCGTCTGCTGCCTCCAAGTTGCCAGAGTACCCTTTGTGTGTGATACCTCACGATGTAAAGCAAGTCATACAGAAAGCTCTGCAAACAGCGGGGGAGTCTACCATCCGCCATTTTTACGAGATATGTCTGATGGCAATGGCTAATGACATGAGTAAAGGTAATTCTGATTTCAGAAGTAGTTTTTATTCTTGTATTTTGGAGATCATTTGTAGATAGAGCTCCTGTACAGTTATAAAATGTCATAATACTTACTTACATACTACTTACTAAATTATCAGTATAGGTACTTAAAACAAGCACTTTCAAATACATTTTGTAGCATTCATTTTGTGGTCTTAAAAAACAATTTTAGGAATGTGAATATACTCATTTTAAAGAATTTTTGACACAACAAAACAGTTTTTAAAAAAATAATTTTTATGTTACTGTCAGTCATTATTTAACATATGTATGTTTTCATTATTATGCACACAATATAAATTATGTTACTGGTTTAATTTCAACATAGCAACATGTCTCTAGGTTATTTTCTGACATCAGTTTCTTCCTTCAGTCTGTAAGCCCAAGGTTGTAGGTTGTACTCAAATATCTTTCAGTATCTATGCTGCTGACTGGACAACACAAGAAATTTGAGGGTTGGAAAGTAATATTCATAGAAGTTCGGTAGAATTTCTAGCAAAATTTGAAGAAAATCAACTTTGTCTCCTTCTTTAAGCTGTTTTACCAACTGCTGATAAAAATATACGTAGACATCTATAGATTTAATAACATCCACGGATTTGCATGCAGGAAGTATTCATTTACCTACACCAATTGTCCTGCAACAGTAGGGTTGAAAATTTTCCCTGATGCCCTGTAAATGTTGCTGGCTTCACATGGACCCATGTGCAGTACAAGTTTATTGTGCACTTTTGTGCTTCTATTTTTGCATTTTTGCATGCATCACTGAGTTTTCGGACTGGTACAAAATTGCTGCTTTTTTTTTTTTTTTTTGCATGAATCCTTTTGTTTGCCTCCCCAATGACATCTGTTTTTCTAAGGTGATCTCAAATGATTGCTTTTTGCTTTGGATCTTTCCAATCTGACAGAAAATTAGCGCTACTCTTGCAGCATAGTAAAAGTTGCTACAAAACATAAATATAGATAATGCACCAAACTTATTAGAATGCCAAAAATCTCCACATAAAAAAACACTGGTGAGCCTAAAGCTGGCAAAAGAGTGTGTATACTCCAAAGTTAAAAACCATGTCTGAAAGTGGAAAATAAACTTTCAGTACACTTTACAGTTTCAATTTGTCAAAGTGTCTAATGTCTTGAAAACAATAATGACCATAAAGCATGAATGATGTTCAAATGTCTAATGGTAGTTCACATCACTGTAGAAGTGTTGCAAACAGTTGTGCCAAAACTCTTACTTATAGGGCACAAATTACGTGGCCACATTGTACAGGTTTCACACAACCAACCAGGAGGCAAGTAAACGTCAAATAACCCACACTTATAGTAATTATTGACGGGTCAACATATATGCAATAAGAAAGCGCCATTGACTCTTAACCACTTTATATCACTTTCAATTTAGTATTACAACAAATTTAAAATGTACAGTTACAATGCAATATAATTTACTCTTCAAAGAGCACCTTCTGATGGACACCATGAATACAATCAGGTACCACATGCCTTACTCACTCGAAAGTACAGGTATATCTTCGAAAACTCCAATTTGATAATAATTAAAACAACAAATGGTTTTACACCTATGCCCAATTACCACTCACAATTTCGTAACTGTTTTTTGACAGTTTTCACGCATGCGAACGTCAGTCATTCATTACATCTGACCAGCCTAACAGACCCCTTTGAAACGGCTGAGAAAGAGTTGAAAACTTGGTTTTGATTCTGTCCACGTGTTGCAGTTCCTGCAGAGAACTGGACAAATTACTGTCACATTAATCTACGATGCTAACCAACAACCTTCACTCGTCTGACCACCGTTGCGAAAGAATTAGTTGAAACTCACCTTCAGAGCCGCTAATAAAGCTGCATAACGCAACACCACGCCGAGACTACCTTCTTACCAAGCTGGGTCCTTGTGCGTATGAGTATTTTCTTTATAACAGGCCCCGAAACGGGGCAAGTCAGGAACAATACTTCCTCTATCATGCACCACACGCCCACGGTCGCCGGAACATTCCACCATTGAAAGTAGGCATGATACTTCGAAGTTCACTGCTGTAATATTTTCCAACACGAGCGCAGTACAGTGCCGCTTGGTCCGTAGTCAAAGAACCTCCTCTTCTTGACGATTGTCAGAAAACAAGTGAGCTCTCCTTCACATGCTGCCTGCCAACTCGGCTCCCCGGCCCCCTCCACGTCCTCCCCCGCTGCCCCCCCTCATCCAAGGCCTATAGAGTGGCTGGCCCGGTAGTTAAATGGGATCGCGCCGAAACAACAGAAAGAGCCCTAATCAATATCTCCACATATTTAACAGCACAAAGGAAGAGCTGATTTCCAACAAAACCAAGAAAAATTTAAACTCAAACACTCAACCTAAAAAAAGCCAAAAGTAATCCAAAGACAAACACATATACCAAAAATCCCAATAAGCCTCCTCCAAACATAGGTCACCCGCTCACAATGTATATTTGTACATCTGCATAGTTCAAGTCGGTTAGTTGACTGTTAGTATTCACTGCTTTTGTTGTTAGCTTGTTGCAAATTCTTTTCAGTAAGCAACTCTTGGAAGCAAAAATTACAATATTGAAATAAGTTCCTTTGTAATTATGGCAAATTTGATGTCACTAGTTAAAATGTTTTCAAACTAACTGTATTGTGTTCACACTATGTTAACAGGCATGTGCAGTTTTTTTGTTTGTGTCGGTGAAACACAAATGTGTGGCAGAGTATACAAATCTTTTTGTTTTTACTAACTGTTAACAGATTAAACATTTGCTGCTAATGCATACAATTGACCTAATTTCTTAAGTTTATCTCGAAAATAATATATAAGTACTGATGCGAAGCTTCTTATTGGTAGTTATTTCAGTTTGGTTAGGCCAACCTGTACTTAATGATCATTCAATTTTTGAAAATAATCACAAACATTTTGCAGAAAGCTAGAAATTTTGCACACATGTCGCTTTCATCGCAATTGTGATTTGAGAGTACAGTACCTATATTCTCTTGTAACACAGTATTTTTAAATAGGATTAAAAATAACTTCTCCATAAAATTTCTTCTGTACTCTTAAGAAAGAATTGGTTTTGTACTCTAGAGTAATAAAAAGATTGTTAATAAGAGTTAGAACATTTCATCAATGCAGGTGGTATGTGCGATGAAACCTAGTCCTCTTATGAAAGGAGAGGATAGAAACCAAGACTGCAGCTCAACAGAAGCCTGCACAGTGCTAGTGTCTTTGGGGAATTATGACTCACTTCGTTATGTTTTTAAAAAATTACATGATTTCTTTTAGTTTAAATGTAACCTGACTGGCTTTTGAAAGTTCCTTCAGAGTTTCATACAATGATATCTTATAGGTAGTGACCCTTGTTTTTCGCAAAAAGAATTCTGCCTCACTTGGTTTCGGTGTCTTACGTGCACATCAGCAGTTCTGCTTCGTGGTCAGTAATTAGATATTTCAACTGTCACGAGCCTTGGGATTCTACCGGCAAATCACAGACGTGTGTTGTTGCAGGAACGTTACTATAATTGGCTCTGTCAAATGAGATACGGCACTTCACATAGACACGCTGCCAATAACCATATAGCAGAATTGCAGATGTGTACATAAGGCTCTGAAACAAACTGGGGCAAAATTCTTTTCGCGAAAAACAGGGGTCTCTACTCATAGGTTATAAACATTCAAAACATGTAAGCAAGTACACTCAGCATGTAGGAACTTATCAGCAGAGTGCTTGCCTTGCATGTTGGGGCTTGTATCTGGTGTCGCAGACTATCAGGTCAGCAGGTCTGAGCTTATTGATAACAACTTAACTTTACAGTTCGAAGTGTACTCTTCAGTCTGAATAGTGTGACTGGTGGTATTGGCAAAAAAGAACAGAGAGAGAAAGAAAGTGTTTGTCCCCAATTCAACTTTATGTAGGAAATCAGTGTGCAATATGAACCAATAAATATCTTTCATGTTGGATGGTGTTTATAATGGTGACTAAATTTTTTTAGTGAATTTATAAAATTTTTTGCAATAATGTATACTTCAAATTTTTTGCCACCTTGGTGAAGTGTTTTATAAGTTATGTATATCATAACCTAGCATATAAACAATACACATTTAAAATTGTTATTAATTTTACTGAAAAGAAGAAATTATTCCTATTTTTTTAGTAAGCGAAGTTTTCATGAAAAACAATTTAAAAGAGCACTCATATTTGTTAGTTTTTGCCAAATTTTTGAGGGAATATTTTACGAGAGATCTATTTCTGGTGCAGTATCACTGAAGATGAAATTTTGTTACTGTGCAAAAAGTAATGCTGAACAAATGTGTCACTCTTGACAAAATGTCTGCTTATAATGTTGACGAAAACTGTTACATAGAATGCTTTTTTTATAGGTCCATACTAACTACCATAAACTTGGATATTTCTACATTTTTAGTATAAATTTATGTCCCTGAAAAAGCAATTTTTAACCATTTTGAAAGTCTTGAAAATCATGTAACTGATAAGCATGCAAAATTTTTAAACCTACAGAAATATAAGTGTGTTATTATCATGGAGACATAATACAAATATCAACATTTAGGAGTTTCATCTAAAAATAAATAATCACAATTCGTAACACGTTCAAGTGTCCGTAAGGAGGCCCCATAGTTCTGTATCTTTCTTTTTTGCCATGTGAAGTAACAAGGAAAATAGTTTTTTATCTGGGGAAGGTTTACAAAAAGATTCAAAATAAAATTCTTTAAGTCCGTCCCACGTGGATTTATTTTATCTTTAAGAAACTAGTACAGTATCTTTAAATAAATTTGTTCAACATATGTATGTAGAGTTGTTATCCACAATTTGGATATCTCTTTTCTTTGAAATCTCATGTTAATTGTTTATGATATTTACTGCAGTCCATAAAAAAAATGTGTGTGTGTGTGTGTGTGTGTATGTATATATATATATATATATATATATATATATATATATATATATATATATATATATATATATATATATATATATATATATATATATATATATATATATATATATATATATATATATATATATATATATATATATATATATATAT
>PNEQ01004000.1:26181-37868 GCA_003012365.1 Medauroidea extradentata
TACGGAAGTGACCCGATTTAAGAGCCCAACACCTTTAAAATAAAATTTATTTCTTTACTCCGACTTATCTACCCTTGTTTTTTTATTCCTGGTGTAAAGTTGTTTTGTTGAATTCTTCTCTTTGGGTTCTTTAATTCACTTAATAACTGCTGGCAATTTCTCTATATACACAAAGTAACAAAGTAATTGAGATGTTACAATATATATAGAGAGAGAGAGAGAGAGAGATTGAGAGAGAGTAGGTCTTAAATAAAGATTTTTTTTCAACACAGCTACATAGTGAATTGGTGTTTGTCTTATTATTTTTGCAGTATGAAACTGTAATATTTGTGTATACCCTATTTACATGTAAAGTCTAGGAACCTATAAAAAAAATAAATTTCTTGCTGTGAAAATATTTTTGTTACAGGAAACATGCCAATATTTGGTTATAAAGTCCTGCTGCAGCTCCTAGCATTCCAGAATCCAGATATAACTGTATACAACATTCCAAAGATAACAACCATAAGGAATTCCTATCAAAATCGTCAGCAGATTGGACTGGCCATTTTGTGGGCGGTCGGGCAGGGTGGGCGCAAAAATTTGTCGGTTGGCTTGAAAGGTTAGTGGTTTCAAGAATTTTGCAGTTGCATAAATGAAATGTTACTTTCATCATTTAAATCACTTGTTTTAAAGGTTGGCTATTTATTTTGGAATGGCCTCGTATATACATGGGGGGAGGGACATTCCCTCATACATAATGCTGAAGCGGGTGAGATGCCCTTCACAGGATGAAAAATTAATAAGTGTGAGGTAAACGAACTGAGAGAAGAAGTACTTGCAAAAATTACACATTCTTTTGGATATAAATACAACTCTGATTTGTATAAATTGTTTAATTTATTTGAAGAATGTTAAACTTTTCTTAGAAAAATAAGGTAAGTTCAGAAAATTTTATACTTTCTCACTTCTCCAAACTTTTTTTAAATTGTATATGGTGTTGACTGGTTTAGAAGCTTGAACAGTGTGTGCAATTTAAGACCTAAGGCTTGGTTGGAAGACATAGTGGAAAGATTTAATCTGAGGAGGATGGCGAACAGGAGGATGCAGTGCTCCAGATTAAGAAAATTCACAAGTGGTTGAAACTAGCATGAATGCAACTAAATGCTAAGGATTAACGAGACGATGGTAACGGTACAAGTTAGGCAAGGATAACAGGTAAACAGTAGTGGACCAAAGTATATATGCCTGAGCAAGAATAGAGGTCCAGTGGTAGAGATTATTTACAGAATGTTATCAAGATGACAGGACATCACTGTTAAAAGCCGGTAAGTTTTTGAGGCAAGTGGAAGTAGTTGGAGCAGTATTCCAGCAGGTTGTATGGTTATTTAAAACCTGAAGACAGTTGCTTCAGTAGATCTATTTACAATATTATTGTTGCACAGTGAAACACAGAATCTCCATCTGTGCTTGTTCTCTGGTATTATAGATTATTTATAGATTGAATTACATTTACTCAGCACATGTCCTTAAATAGTTAATGCCAAAATTAGTACTGATTACACAGCGATGTTGTCATTGTTACTAACACAGAAGACAGCTAAACTCAAACATAGACAAACTGAAATTAATTACGTATGATGAAGTTAACATGAACACATTAAAATTACTTACAAGACTATATTACACACAGCGAATCAAAATGTGTTTGTTATTGTTAAGAATGTTTTTGAATGTATAGTACAGTAGTTAATTTGTCTCTCAGTCGGTGAAATATGCATTCCCTGTTTAGTATTTTATGATTTACAAAGTAACCTATGAAAATGTATTGAAGCTGTGTGGGGGTGTAGACAGCTATATGAACAATGAGGTGAAACGAGCTCTTAAGAGCCGTTCAGGGTAAAATGAGGTGAAGTGACATCACAACAGCCATGCCCGAGTCAGGGATTCGAACCCATGACCTCTTGTACCGAACACCAGCACCTAACCTACTATGCTACGGAGGCCGGCTATATCAACATTAAATTTGGTACATTTTCGTCAGCCTCCTTGGGACATTACTGTATGTCAGAATTACTTTTTTAGTAGGTATATTTACTGTAGAATTGAGAGCAACCACTTCTTCTTTAGTATGAGCATTCTTTCGTTCTAAGCTTCTAATCTGTCTGAATATTTTTTTTTTACCCAGACCTTAGTTAACAGTTTCTTCTTCTTCAATGTCTGCATTTCATAGTATTTTTTTATTTCAGAACATTAGTAAACAGATTTTTTTAATATAAGCATTCTTTAATTGTGGTTTTTAAAATAATTTACTGACTTCAGTTTACTGGCATGGCAAAGGGTGATGTCATATACATATGCATAGCAGAATCTGATTTACCCACAAATAAACTTTGCCACTCATATAGTATTATTCTCTATTGGTATGTACATGAGTTAGAAACGTACTTTCCCATCACAGTGTCAGGGGCTGTATGGCAATTGCATGTTCAGTCAAAATTTAAAATGCCAATTTACTTTGTTGTGATAATACAACATTTTGCGTGTTTTAAACAACCACTTAAGTATTCCATTAATGTTCAAAAAGTTTTGCTCACTACGAAATTAATACACATCATAAGAATGATATTGTACTGCAGCTGCAGTAGGCGCAGTGGGTAGAGCACTTGCCACCCTTCAAGGCAGTCTGGGTTCGACTCCCAGTGGGGTCAGGCCCCAAATATTTTCATGAGGAAAACATCGGGGATGTTGCCGTTGGTATGAGGGTTTTCTTGGGTTACTCCCATGTTCCCTGCCCCTTGTATTACATTGATTATCCACTGAAGAGCCTTATTTCATGTCAATATTCAGGGTTAGGCAGATGCTGTTCTTGGAGTGTGATGCCTTGCCTTAGCTAACCTATCCATATTATTAAACGTTAAGTTTCAACAGTAATGGAAAAAAACGGTCACTGTGTTTATGAATAAACTCGTATCTAAATTGCTTTCTTAATAAAACCATTTTTTTTGTGCTTGGGTTAACATTTGTCAGTAATGGAGCCATTGCAGTGTACTGAGTACAGTGAAGAAGTGTATGCATAACTTTAACACAAGTTGCTTCCAGTGTTTCATAGCAAATGATTAATTTTTATGTAATTTTATAGCTGACTACTGGTTAGGGCTTTGTGTGTGTAATCAGTATAGAATGTGTTAGTTTGTGTGTATCAGTGGGCTATTGTTTTCTTTAGTGTGGCAAGAGGTTATGTTACCGTTGTTGGAGATGAAAAACTACTCCAGTGCTGTGATTACCTACCTCGGAGACATTCTAAACAATAACGCAAGTACAAAACCACTGAGTTCCGAACAGTTCTTTGCCTTGTTTGATGTTGTTCACTCCCCGAAGTTGGCATTGCCAAACACGTTACGGCAACAGTTGCTGGCTGTTTCTACTCCTCTAAGGGTAAGTTGACAGTTCCTTGTGTAACTGTTGTTTTTTGAATGTTATTTGACACATTGGGCATGTAAAAGGGAAAGTTGAAGGAAGCAGTGTGAATTTTCTTTTCATGTCTTCATGGTCAACAGATTGAATGTTTTTAAGTGCCTGATTGTAACTTTTTAAACTATTGCTAACATTAAAAAAATGTAATTTACAAAAAGTACCTAATTTTTTTTCAGGCCATTAACAATTTGTACATACTGTGAATATGCTGTGGTTAGTGTAATTTGAGAAACGTAAGTTAAATTTCTGTTACCAACCCAATCTTTGATTGTGAGATTCTTCTCATAGTGCCTGTCCAAAATATTCTTTTGTGTATTTTATTAGGTTATAACTTATAAAACACGTAGTCTTAGCTTTGTGAATTGTGTTTGCAGCTGTACTTTGTTTTGCATCACTTACAACTTCAGCAAGTAAACAGTTTGAAGCAGTTTGTGCTGCAGAATATTCCCAAAAATTAGTTGTAGCTTTGCCACAAAGTTAAGTCCTTTATAATATCTATTGTTTCATCATACTTCATTATAGTATAAAATTTTTTGTAGTTACTAATATTAATTTTTATAATGTGCCAAGTATCCTTTCTGACATAATATATACATCTTGTGAAACCTGACTAATAAATTCTAAATGTTTGGAGAAAAATTGCGTATGGTAATCAAACTGTGAGGTTTCATTATTCTTTAGCCGCTGTGATTTATACATTATAGAATATATATGGCAACCAAATCATAAAGTTTTTTTTGTGGTATGCTATGTGCTTTATATTCAAATGCAGCAGTTACGAATCTGATATTTAAATTCTTTTAACTATTCAGCATATGTAGATATAGTTGTTTATGTTAAATTCACAAAAATTTGACAGTAAGTCAGGGGAGTTTGTAAGCAAGGCCGAATTATGAACATCAGTTTTAATTAAATGCTGTATGAAAGAGATCAGTGTGGAGGATAATTGCCTTCCTGCACCTTAAAAAAAGGTACATTTTTACAGTTGCAAGGTTTCTCTCTATAGCCTTTTGAACACATTAAAAATTGCCATTCAACAGACTATCGTAACTTTTCTATGCATTGTACGTGCATATGTGTGGATCACAATATTCTAACTGCTGACATTTTTCTTCTGTAGAACACAATGTAATTTCGTTAACTCACATCTGCCAAAATATGTACATGTGTATTCATCA
The DNA here is from genome assembly GCA_003012365.1 of Medauroidea extradentata. Classification (NCBI taxonomy): domain Eukaryota; kingdom Metazoa; phylum Arthropoda; class Insecta; order Phasmatodea; family Phasmatidae; genus Medauroidea; species Medauroidea extradentata. The sequence continues at coordinate 30,816 of PNEQ01004000.1, forward strand.
CGTATTTCTAATTATTTTTCATATTCATAAAATTCAAGTAAGGAACACCTACCTCTTAGTTGATATTCCTTGTAATATCTCAGCAGCTTAAATTTACTAATTATGTCTTTATACAAAATCACCATTTTGAAGGGGCTGCGGTGGCCGAATGGTCAGACAATTCGCCTCCCACCAAGGCTATCCGGGTTTGATTCCCGGCGGGGTCAGTCCTCGGATTTTCGCATGTGGGAATCAGGCCGGACAATGCTGCTGGTCGGCGGATTTTCTCAGGGATCTCCAGTTTCCCCCGCCCATTCATTCTGGCGCTGCTCCATACTCACCTCATGTCACCCCTCACCAGCGCTAAAGACCTCGATGTTAAACGCTGACCAAAATCTCTCACCCACTCTCACTCACCATTTTGAAAAAAAAGATGCAGGTAGTGTTTTATCTGAGGCAAAATAAGAGTGGTGTAGGTTTGCGAAGGACTAGGTCTGACTTGTGTTGATACTAATGACCTCAGTACTTTCTTGGAAAGAAAGATTTTCTCAGTCCTCGTTTTGCACAAGCCAAGTGTGCAGTGGGACAGGACTGTGCATGAACACTTTCTCACCACATGCAGGGTGGATCAGTACAGCAGTTACAAACTTTCAGAAAAGAGAGAGTACACACTGTCAGAAACGCTTTACTGGCGCTGTAATGATGACCCAAAACACAAGAAAGAAAGGACGAACAAGAGGAGAAAACGTGTTTATTATTATTAATATAGCAAAAAAACTTAGAAAAAAAAACATAAAGAGACTTCAAACCATCACTAGCCAAAGACTTCCCAGCATTTTTGCTGTATTAGAATTAATAAACATGTTTTTTCCTCTTGTTCGTGTCCATTCTTTCTTGTGTTTTGTGTAGCAGGAAAGAGTTTCTGACCATGCATTGCTATGTGATTTCCTATCGGCTGGGTGTGTCTATCTCTCTTGAAAGTTTGTAACCGCTGTATTGATATACTCTGCATATGCATGTATGGGAGAGAAATAAATGTTGTAAGAATAAACTGTCTACATTTGTTTCAGCCACTGGCCTTTATTTACGTCATTTTTCAAATATTATTTTTAAATTCTGAAAGAGAGCAGATATCATAAAACTGTTGACGTAGGTTTTTTGAAAATTTTGTTTTGCTATGTAACCTAAATTTTTTTTCAAAACAAAAAATTGTGTGATTTTAACTTAACATTGGTTTAAAAAATTTTTATTTATGTTGATTGTAAGCAAAAAAATTATATATATATATATATATTTTTTTTTTTTTTCAAATTAGGCAACATAGTAAACAATTTCCAACAGATCCTATGTAGTGGTTACTCTGTCTGGTCACTTTTAGAATTTAAAAATAATGTTAGAAATACAGCATGGATAGGAACCAGTGGCCTTAACGCTTCTTAACAGAATTTGCATGTGCACAGCGGAATAAGTCTAGACGTTTGCCTCAGTTGTAGGACATTTGATGAAGGTAAAAGTTACTCTTTGTGAGGTCAATAATGAAAAGTGTGACACATTGCGAGAGTGGAGAGATTTTGGTCAGCACTAAACAGCAAGGTGTCAAGTTCTGACGGGGGTGATATATGGTGAGAATAGAGCAACAGCAGAACACAAGTTTGGGGTAAATGGGAGTACTCCAAGAAAACTATCTTATCTGTCGCCCTACCTTGTAATAAATACCAGATATTAGTGCTTACATGAACAGTGTGAACTTTTTATATTTTATGTAATTTTTCCAAATTTATTTTCCATCTTAGTATTTGTGTTGTGGTTGCTATTAACCTTCTCCTAATTTGTCATGTTGTTGTGTTACTTTCTTATGTGATAGTATTGACTTATTTTAAGTCAGTGTTTACTTCTCGATATTTATTTCAGGTACATACATTTCAACATGATCCAGAAAAGAGACTGCAGTCCTTTTTCCAACCATTATTGGAGCGATTACGACCTTCAGCAACCAAAGAACTGAAAGAAGAGGTATTGATGTTTTTTTTTTTTTTTTTTAATCAGGAAATCAAAATATAAATTTTGGAACTAATTCTTTTACACGGGTAAAATGTGTTCAATGTTGCAGTTACTGAATTGTTTGGTGTTGTGCCTATCAAAAGATCCGCATTCGTTCAGCATTTGGAGGCAACTCTACACAAAGACATTGGCACAGTCAGCTGTTCTACTGAAGTATTTGGGTATGTATGTGAAAAGGTGGAATCTTGTGTCTTCTGTTTATTTTCCACTATAACTGTTAGTGTTAAAATTTAAGCATACACAAAGGCACTTCTTGGTTGATCACTAGGCTGTCTATAGCTTGGAACATATGACTAGTTGCTTAATAAGTTGCAACATACGTATGTCCAATGCCTTAGCAAATTCTTGTTGATTTTGGTGTCCATGCAGAAGAATGATCTCAGTGTGTTCTTTCTTAATTCATTATTCAGCAAAGCAGTTTTCTAGAAAAGACAAGATTATTGATGTCATGGAATTAATTCCCTATAAAACAATAAGTTTTTAAAATCCTGTGCTGTGCCCTTATTTACATCATAAAATTTGGTGATGTTTTATTTATAATTTTATTATTACTCACATATTAATAATATTTTATTTGTGTAATACATTTTACACATTGTTCATTTTAAAATTGAAAGTGTTGTCTTAAGTGTAACTTTTTTACATTTAATTTTTGCAGATTCTCACTGGGACAGTTCTAAAACTCAGCTGCCATTGAAAGTATTATGGGACACACTCACTACTTTTAAAGTAACTAATGAGGAGCTGAAGAAAGGAAAGCACAAGGAAGATCACTTGCAAGATTGTCAGAAATACTCTGAGGTAATGTGTTAGCCATACTATGCAGTCATTATGCAAAATAAGAAAAGTAGTATTTTCAGAAAATGTGATAAGGAAAGTACTAGGTGATCATTATCATGGACAAGCTTCTTTCAAGCAGTTCTTACTAGTTTTTTTTCCAGAGAAAAGAAGTTTTGTAAATTTTAGTAAGTGATGGAATGGGCAAATATTTCAGTATATATTCAATGTAGAACTGTTTTTTGCATTGCAGTGTCTCTTTTGTAGTCCTGTTAATGACATTTCTTCGCAAACTGCAAGCTATTGACTGCAAGTTTTAATAATAATAATAATAATAACAACAATACAGTAGAACCCCGTTTTTACAGCCCCCATTTTTAAAACTACTTTTTGTCCCACTTGCTGCTTTTACATTTGACTCATGCCTCTCTTTACACTTAACTACATTTTACAACAACTTTTCTAGGTCCCTTGAGAAGTGTGCAAACGGGGTTCCATTGTAGTAATAATAATAACAGTAAGAAAAGCAACAAAAACATGCAATTGGGCATGTCCTAAGCATTGACTGCTTACCCCACTCTGTTCTGCTCATCACCTGGATTTTCTCACTGTTATTCCCTCATCCTCTATACTCTGCCTTAATAGGCAGCCTAACTTATGCTAGCCTCCCTCTCCATTAACCACCATGTACATCCTAATAAGTCTTTCCACACATCTTTCCTTCAACAAGCTCCACTCCAGTTTCTCCAGTATCACAGAGTGCCAAAAGTTCCCTTTGTTCTCACTAGCCTGCCCATGCCTTCTCCATCTATTCTACACCCACCTTGCTGCCCGTCTTTGCACCTTCTCCAGCTCCCGCACTTCTGATTCCACATACAGATCCCACTCTTCTGCGGCATACTCTACCAATGGTTATACCATTGTAATGTACACCTTTTCTTTCAACCTTCCCAGCATACCTAGAGCCCTTCTCTCTTTGTACACCACACACTCTACATGCTTTCTTTCATTATGCCTAGGTACTTGTATTATGAAGCTTCGGCTATCTCCTGCTCTTCCCATCTTTGGATGTCCGTACTGGTAACCTTCTTCCTTGTTTATTTTCATTTTGTTCTCTTACGTCCATAATCATATCCTATCAGTGTCATCCTGCAACTTATTCCCTCCACCCATCTCTGCGTATAAAACTCAGTAATCGGCAAATAATCTTATTTTTACACTCACCTCTGCACCCATATCATTTGACATTATTATAAACAACTAGGGCCCCAGCACGCTAGCACCCCCCTGTCCTACCCTCTGCGCATATGAAAATTCATGAGGGTAGTGTAGGACAGCCAAAATTTTCAAGTTTTCTGTGTTTGGAATATTACCCCTGGTAAGTTTGCCTGTGCTCGAAATTTTCAACTGATGGCCTCTCTCGGTCAACTACTGAAATTAATATTATAATTAAATGTAAACATAATATGTGCGAGTAATGCATTGTGGATGTAGCATTTAGTAAAATATTTATTGTGTGGAAAATATGTTGACTTTTTTGGATTCCAATCATTTTAACACCTTTAATAGCATTGCAGGGGTTATCAAATCCTAGTTATTGACAAAACCTGGTCACGTGACTGAGATAACCTTCCCTACTCCGGCAAGTGACTTTTCATTAGCGCCTTAGGGCAACCAAATTTTCAAGTTTTTGGTGTAAGAAATTTTACCCCAGGTAAGTAAACTTTTGTTCAAAATTTCAAATGATGACCTCTTGGTTAATTACCAAAACTAATGTTTTATTTAAATATAAATATAATACATGTAAAGAATTCTCAGTGGATGTAGCATTTAGTAAAATACTTATCATGTGGAAAATATGTAGACTTTTTTTAGATTCAAATCATTTTAACACCTTTAATAGCATTGCAGGGGTTATCAAATCCTGGTGATCGACAAAACCTGGTCACATGACCAAGATAACCTATCCTACTCCAGCGAGTGACGTACTACTCTTAGAATTTACAAACATCACTCGAAAAACAAATTAACATAACGACTGAGTAGATCAGATCATGTGTACAATACTAGAGTAAATTATATCTACTACAGGCTCGTATGAAGACGTAGTTGGTATAATCCTACTCTGTAGTATTGGTCACGTATCGATTCAATCGTTGGATGCTTAACGAGCGGACATAAATCCGAAGACTAGTATCTTTGTGACCTTTTTAAAAATATGGCAAAATCAGCAGATGTGGTAATTTCAGGCGCCAAAACTGGCAGACCAGCAGGTCGAGCATGGTTCTTTTATTCGAAACCGTCGTAACTCCGACGTGTCACTAGAACGACGCTAGTGTCATGACGGCTGCGCGAAAATGCGAGCATGGATCGTGTCATAATGCTTCTGTCAGAATTATTGCGTCAAATGAACGACGGTTCCAAAGAGAAATATATGCAGAGGTTGGTACGAAATTTGCAGTAGTGACATGATATTTTTGTGTGTTGGAGAATCTGCTTACAAATTTTAGCCAATAGAAAATCTCCGTGAACAAAAATGTTAAATAGCTGTAACAAGAATGACGTTATTTGCACTTAACCTGTATTTTATTCACAAGTGACTCTTTAATTTATTATACGTGTGAACAGAACTGGAAGAAACTATGGTCAAGTGGCGATATTCTGTGGCAGTTCTGTGGGGTTTGCTGTTAATATTCATTTCACGAGTCAGTGTATATATCACTATAGTAGTAGTGTTGCTGCCGAAATAAAAATATCAATACTTGACCATAGTTTTTTGTATCCTCATTTGGCTGTTTATATGAACGATGTAAAATAAAACACGGTAAATAAAGCTTAACATAATTTTTAACATTTCAGTATGTATCTTATAATTTTAAACTCTACGTATGATTTATAACGACAAAATTATTTTCTGTCAGGGCATATACAATAAATAACAGAAGACGATAATTACTATTCTCCAGTCAATAAAAAAAATTGCCTTAGATTTGAGAAAAATATATATGTTTTGTGGTCTCCTTTACCCAATACACGATAGAAAATTAAAATTGGTTTCCCTATCTCGGAAAAAGACAATGCATGAACATAAGAAACGTACTGCTCAAAATTACAAATATTTTAATTGTCTTCGTCGATATCTGTAAGGTACAACGTTGTAGGTTAATTGCTAATACAAACTGTATTAATGTTTTTAAAAGATACTACGTTGCGTATAAACACTGGTTTCTCATGATATTTTCAGCAGAGAATGATTTTGTCTTATGCGTTTTGTACTACAGATTCAACCCATGAATATTAAAATACCGGATTTTTTTTCTAACACACAAATCACTTTCATTCGGTTTGGTTATATTAACACGTTAACATTACAGACAGTAAAACACATCTACGACCGTGGCGTACACTAATACAGCGTCAATAATTCTCTCTCTCTCTCTCTAAAGTAGAATACTCCAGGCGATGTCGTTCAGGCAGAGACTGGAGTATACTGAGTGCAGGGCCCCTCAAAATATTAATTTTATATACGTACATTGTCGGCCTCTTGACACGCCAAAATACCGCGTCAGTGTATTGACGGTCGCGTATTTATTTGTCTATGGTCGCGTCGTTCATCTGAAACGCTTTGACGGGCAACAAACAGAACCATGCTCGCTTTTTAGACGAAACGTCTTTCCACTGACGCGTCGTTCTGACGACAGGGAGAAAACACGAACCATGCTCGGCCTGCTGGTTAGAACAGTGCAAAATATCCTTTTCTAGTGGTACAATATACGTACCGTATACTCCATTTCATAGGGCCTATAAGTTTGATAAAACTGGACAGCTACTTATGGGCAATAATTTTTTATATTTTGTGATTTGTGATGCAATGCAAGACATTTTAGTTCTAAAATAAACCGGTAATGTCCATTTCTACTGAAAAGTTGTACGTTGTGCCACAAATCACAAACTACTAAAATTATTGCCCAGAAATAGCTGTCAAATTTTATGAAACAGAGTAGGTTAAAAATGTATATGTTATTACTAATTATATAATTAGGTTTGTTCGCGTGGTCTGCCAGTCTGCCAGTTTTGTGCCAGTTCTGCTAGTTTTCTGCCAGAAGGCGTTCGTTTTACCGGAAGTGTTTTTTTGGTATGTTGTTCGGGTGGGACTAGCAGATGCCAGTTCTGCCAGAAATGACTGCCATTTCTGCCCATGCTCGGCGAGTAAGGGCAGAACTGGCAGGAATGAAA
>PNEQ01004002.1:0-81236 GCA_003012365.1 Medauroidea extradentata
CGACACAGCAAAATCTGACGAACAACCAATAAAAATCAAGCACCAGCCCGACAGAACTACTACCCCGACAGCCCGACGAAAGTAGGTTCTATTTCTAATTTTTGCTGCGTCGGGCCTTGCAGGGAAAAGAAATGCAACATTGAAAAACCAAATTTACTTGCGATTAAGTAGACTTGGTAAATTTTATGTGTATTAAAATCGATTGTGTTTATTGTTTGGTCAGCTGTGTTCAAGTCTAGAACATTGTTATTGTTTTGTCAGCTGTGTTCAAGTTGCATTGTACCTTTCTGCATCGTAAAAATGGACAATTTCAGTGAGGAGCTGAATATAACCTTCCGTGGGAATTTTCGGCGCCAAATACTCATTACTTCTTTACTAACACAGCAAAGAGACTGTTTGCGAATACAATAACTTTTCGTTCTTTGCATTTTTAGAAATTATTTCTATTCCAGTGAAAAATAAATAAATTATTTTGTATATATTTGATTTCATAACTTTTTTTTTTTTGTTTTTCAACCTGTCGACAAATGAAAAAAGTTCATGCAACAGCAGATTGAAGTAAAAATAATTATTTTGGTACTGCCGAAGGCCATGAGCCAGTTAACGACGAGCGGCATGTCGGAGCATTGTGAACACTAGCAGAATCGTCATCATGGTCGGACTTATAGAACTGTTGCGTCGGGGCTGCTGTGTCGGGCTCGTCGGGGCATTGTGAATCCGCCTTGAGGATACCACCGGGTCCAAAATAAAATAAACACGGATGAAAATAGAAACTAATTTCACTAATGTTTATAAAAATTCTCGCCAAAGTTAGTAAATTGACGTTCAAAATTAATTTGTTTTGAAGGTTTATAACAGTTCCTGCAATTTTAAAAAAAAATAAGTTCACTCGATTTTGTATTATAAAATAAACAAAAAAGTTATTTAAGGCGGTAACAATAAAACATTCAGAATCAAGATTAGATTAGTTTAAATTTTTTATTTTAGCCATTAAGCAATACAAGCAATAGGCTACATCCATGGTACATTAATGACACATATCAGTCATATCACATTCATAAAATTCAGTAAGATTACAAAAAGGATGCCTTTTAAGCCAAGTCTTAATACATTTGACAAATCTTACTTTGTTCAAGTCCCTACAACCTTAACAGGCAGAGTATTAAACATTTTTATTCCTGTCACTGGAAAACAATTTAAAGTTTTACTTAATCTTAACCTTGGTATAATTAGGTTAGTACAATTTCTAGTGTTATGACCATGAATATGGTGAGCAGGTACATAATTTTCTATGTTATCTTTAATAGCTGTAAGACATTGAAGTATGTATGTGTGTATATATATATATATAATATATTGACCACCGTTAATATACCAGTTTCTTTAAAATATGGTTTACAATGTTCAGTATAATTAACTCCACAGAGCAGTCTCACAACTTTTTTCTGTAATAAAAGTATTTTTGACATTGCAGGGGAATGACCCCATAATCTATTACTGTAAGTCAATACTGAGTGAAAAAATGCAAAGTATGCAATTAAAATACAATTAGTTGGCAAGTCTGTCTTAAGTCTACTGAGTAAGTAATACACTCTACTTAGCTTAACACACACAGAGTTGATATGATCTTCCCATACTAAACTAGAATCTAATAGGAATCCCAGCAATTTAACGGATTTACCTAATATTTGCATTGGTTTGACACAAACTAAAAATTATCTCTTGGGTCTTATTGACATTTATTGCAAGATTGTTCAAACTAAACCAATCACAGGCTGCATTAAACATATCTTTAACAGTGATTAGAGCTTGAGTATAGTCGTTGTGACTTGTAAACAACGTAGTGTCATCAGCAAAGAATAGTTAACACCTCTATTAACACTAAAATACAAGTCATTTATCATCGTTATAAATAACAGTGGCCCCAGGACAGAGCCTTGGGGTACTCCATGTTTAACATAGACAGGTGCAGAATTTGCGCCATTCCAGCTAACAATCTGACGTCTGTTATTCAAATAAGACTGGATAAGCATGAGAGCATTAGAGCTTATACCATATGTTTCATGTTTCCTTATTATGAGAGACACAGTCAAACGCCCTAGATAAATCACACAACAGTACTGCTGTAGATTGCTTACAGTTAAAAGCTTTTAAAATAACGCCTACAAGTGACTCAACTGCCATGGTTGTTGACTTGTTTTTACGAAAACCATATTGAGCTGGTACTAAAATATGATAATTTTCAAAATATTTGCTGAGTTGGTTCATCATGATTGTCTCAAAAATCTTAGCCAGGACAGGAATTAAAGAAATTGGTCTATAACTAGATACATTAGATGCACAACCTTGTTTAAATATAGGGACAGTTCTTGTTAATTTCAATTCGTCAGGAAATACACCCACACTAAAACAAGAATTAATTAAAAATGTTAAGACAGGAGCAATAATAACAATCATACGCTTTAAAAAATTAACAGACATGCCATAGATATCCTTACTCTCAGTATTTTTTAACTGTTTTACTAAATTAACAATATCAGTGTTACTAACAATATTCCAGTTGAAAGTAGCATTTATTGTTGGCATAACATTTAACCTGTTATCTGATGAACTTTGACAATTTGAAAATTTGCTTAGTAATTCATCAATAGATTTAACAAAAAAAGTATTAAAGACCTCTGCTGAAGCAAAGTCAGGATTTACAACATTTTTACAACTTTATTTTTGTTGATCAATGACCAAGCAGATTTACATGGATTACTAGATTCAAACTTGAATGCAGCATTAGCAGCTTTGCGTGCCTATCAGTTTCAGTCTATAATGCTTCCTTAGTTTACTGAGGGTTGGTTTGATATTTAACATATTTTTTGACAATGCACTCATCAGAACTAAGTCACTTCTTAAGCTGTTTAGTTCAGGTGTAAACCATGCCTGGGACTTATTCGAACTTGGTTTCTTTGACTTGTTGTTTAAAACTTTACTTTTCTCAGGAAAGAAAAAATCAAATATTGCTATAAATTGAGAGAAGAAATATGTAAAAGCTTCTTTAGGTGGGATACTAGTGACTTTAGGTAACCATCTTTTCATTTGATTGCATACCAACACACACATGTATTATCTACCAGCGTAGCTTGTTTTCATTTTAACAACACTCACTGTTTCTGAGCGTGTGCTGTTTCCAATTGTAGGTTGCTGCTCTGTGCTGTGCGAGTGTTCTGTGTCTGTGCTGTTTTCTGTGCTAAATCAATTGTAACGGAGCCTTAAGATTTAGTGTTGGCCTATGTTTAACAATTGTGTAAGTATTATGATTTGGATTGTGATGTGGTACCTACCTACATGTTGTGTTGCCTGTATTACTACTGTAAAATCTTTTTGTGTATTAGTACTATAGAAATGTTATTGTATTATGATTTCTGGAACTTGTACTGACTTGCTCCATACGCTTAACGTTTGAACTTCAAGTTTGTGATAGAGTTTACGGAGTGAAAGTAAATAGGCTAAATATAAAATATAGAGATGCTCTGTCTTATTTATTTTATTAATACAAGTTATAAACAATGTGAGTGATTCAAATAATTTTTAAACTTACAGCATCATATTTGAAGTGGGGTACAGCTGTTTATAGGTTTTACTAAAGTTCTTTATTTTATGTATTTAAACGCATGTGGCCGAAAATGTTAACTGATTTTCTCGTAGTAGGTAACTGTTCATTGGAAACAATTATTTATGTATAAATATTAAAATATTTGCAATAATATATGACACATGTTTCTTCAGGGTGCAGGGTTCGTACGGTCTTTAGAAGTCCGTAAGGTACATGTGACGTCACATCCAGATGGTGGAGATTATGCTGTCTGACCTCCAGAGATAAAAGTTGCCCAGCTATGGTCAGACAGCTCCACATCAGCCATTTGCACCATCTGCGTGTGATGTCGCAAGACACGTGGGCCAATCAAATACTGTATTGTCTTCTACACCATCAGCTCGGGCGGACGTGTCTGAACAGTTGTGCCTGGGTCTTAAACATCCTTATTATAGCGAACAATTGTTTAACAGCCTTGCGATAAATACTAAAAAATATTGAACTACATGTAAATAGTTCACTGCCACATATAATAACCTGTAGGCCCTAGTAGGAGAGTCACAGATGTTATAGTATTTCAGTTTGTTTGTTTATTTGTAGTACATTTTAAATACCTATTGGCATTCTGAAATGTGGAATTAAAGTCACAATTACACGTTTGTTTAAAAAGGCAATTATTTGCTTGTGATAGCCAACAAATGTCACTCTTGAAATAAATAGTGATCTAAGACATAACTCACCAGTTGTCACCAACATTTGGCCGCAAAATTATATTCCAACTTATTGATATAATTTCTATTTGTAATTTGCATCCACCATTTTTGTCGAGTTGATGTCACAGAAACCTCACTGCTGATTTACCGTCATTTTTTTTGTGTCGTTGTTGTCTCGCTTCTGTCGTGCCATTGCGATTCCAGCGTCAAGCCCGTGAAAAGTGCATCCCGGGCATGACATCCGACATGTAGCTATTCAAATTCACAGCAAAAGGGCTCATATGCACCCTGGAATGTCCCCTTCAGCTAAGGGCACGAGCTACATAACACTTTCTTGAGCCCTAGAACCAAATTAACAAAGTGCACACTACCTATTTCATGAAGGGAATAGAGGCTTAGGGCAAGTGATCAAGGGTTCATTGCACTGAAATTGAACACAGCCTTTGTTTCTCACAACACGGGGAGTCGTCTGGGATATGTACTTCTAATTGTCCATTTTGTTTGCATTTTAAAAAAGTATACCGAAACAGCCTAAAATTGCTATAAACTCTTGATTCTTAAAACAGCATAATTGTGACTTCGTCACATGCTTACATAGACTAGGCCTATAAACTATGAAAAAAAAAAATTATTTTCGAAAAGTACTTTGTATCGTGTAAAAGCTGAGCAATGTTTCATATAAGTTTGCAAGTTTTTTCCATTTGAATATTTTTAAGCCACGCTCTTTAGTTTCTACTGTTTTTGCGATTATTAATATTTTTAAGTTTAAATGAGAGCAGAATTAAAAAATTTTCCCTGCAATTTTGTTTATAATGGTTTTTAGGATGATAGCTAATTTTTTCAAAGCAAGAAATTGTACGGTTTTGACTAAAAAGTCAACTAGGCCTAGCTAGAATTTCGTTAATTACATGATTAGCTAAAACCGTAGTAAGTCTATTTACTGCCTTGAAAAAATCTGCCAACACGGAGTAGACAATTTTAAAGAAAACTGCAAGACGGATTTTTTATATCTGCTCTCGATTAGGCGTAAAAAATAAATATAGCTAAAAAAATAGAAACTACAGAATGTGGCCTTAAATGGCTCAGCTAAGACAAGTTATTTGATATTGCTAGGCCTACGTCATACAAGTAAGGAGGTGATAGGGGCAGCTCTTGCTCATCTGTCAACAGCAGCATTTCCTTTATGCGAGGATCCCTCAGTATGAAGTATTTTCATAATCAACTTTTTCAATGGCAATTACAGCAGACATTCTATAATTTTATGTTTGTGCTACTTGCATAAAATGTCATGTCAGTGGTTTCAATTCATCACCTGCAGTACTCGTGTAGTAAAACACTGTTCTAAAGAGCCTGTTTGTTTGTAAAAGTATACATGAATGATGCTAGCTGGACGAAATCAACTAATGGACTTGTGTCAGACCTAAAACATAATTTATATAAAATGTCGGCACACTTGCATTACAAGGTTCAGAAGAACATTTTTGATTTCTAATAGCCTACGTTGCGATTTTTTTTGTCATAAGGCAAGGCTATCCCAGAGTCCTGGCTGGAGAAAGGATTGGGATAAATACTTGTTAAAAATTGAATTAGTTGGGCTCAGTCATTTGTTTGAAAGTGACATTTTGAATTTTGAAGAGTTACTGACCCTCACTTAATTTAATACGTAGAAAATCCCAATCCTTCCTTGCGGAATTTAAACTACTTGACTGAACATTGTGAACATTTATACAAATATAAATAAGTTACATTAACATCAGACTGTTGGCGAACAATTGCTCGACTGCCAACTGCTCATTCTGAACTTGGCATAACATTTATGCTCTATACTTGATGTAGTTGTGTAAAGTAGGAAAATTGTATATCATGGATAGCTAATTTATGGTAATACGTTTACGTTAAGAGAGACAATTGAGTTTCCAGTTAGCATAATATTGTACAAAACAGGCTGTGTAAACAATTGAATTAGTAAGTTTAATCGAAATATGTGCAACTCAGAATCCTATGTGTTAAATTCAGTTATGTGCTCTGTCTCCCCAGCACTACAGCATTTTTATGTCCTGAACATGAAAAATATGTGCACTCGGGCGTGCACCTGAAGATATTGAAATATATAGGTTAGTTAATAGTGAATACCCATTTGTCTTCATTTTACTATAATGTAGCAGGCATATTGTTCTATAAATGGAATATGGTGATAGATAAAAATTATTGACCCTGGGATTTTAATCCCAGAAATATACTTTTCATGTGACAAAATTTCAAAGAATTTTTTTCAAAATCGATCAGCAACCCTTCTGTAAGTGAATTTCCATGGAGAGAACTGTTGAGAAACATTGAGTTGAGGACGTTGCTGTCAGTGGCATGTTTTCTCTGAATCTATCCTGCTCTTGCATTCTGCTGCTGCTCCATTTCTTTCATATTACAAAATTTCACTACTGTTTCAGATACATGTTTTAATGATCACAATGGGGAATGTGCATGTGTCGTGTTTGCTCATTCCATGTGAAATCATTAAATTACAAGCACAGTTGATGCACCATTTTTGTTTTTGAATAAAAAAATTCTCGTAGGCCTTTGTTTACCTATCCTCTAGGTAAAAGAAAGACATTAAATTAGAATTTTTTCTACAAGAGGCTAATGGAAACCATTATTTATACATTTCTGTAAGCAAATCTCACTGATTTCAGAGGTTTGCGTGATAAGCAGTAACATAAAAAAAAAAAGCTTATTGTGGTTTCTTAGTATCATTTAAACTAGTTAAAATTTTTAACCAAAATTTTTGACGGGCTGTATAATTGGTGGCGTCTCACAGAAGGCCAAGCCAGTATCCCTCTCAAATATGTAATGCTTTCGGTGTTGTGAAGGAAGGAGTGCAGACCATCGGCAACACACATTTTTTTCGAACTTTGTTCCCAGGCCTCCAGGATCTCGCTTAGCTTTCACAAAAATTGTTTACAATATAAATTTTTATATTACCCTAGTACATATCAGCCTATTGTGGTATTTTCTATTGATTCATTTTTGTAAGAGGTGTGGTTTATAAGTTTTTAATCAAATAGTTTACAAAGGCAAATGTAATTATAGAAAACAAACAAAAAAAACTTACAAAAGCTTCTTGTTGAAAATAATATTTACAAACAGTTCCGATCATGTGATTCAGATTAATTATTTTAAATTGAGAAATAGTAAGTCTGTTTATGAAGAGGGAAAAATATTTAATGTGAAATATTAAGAATGATTTAATGTAGTGACCGAGAATACTTTAAACACAAATAGACTTGATTATACTACTAGTAGGTAAAAGGTCAATTTCAGTAGTAAGTTCAAAACAGACAAAAACTTCAACTTTTGTTTACGTAGTTTCTCTAGCCGCCATATTCCTGGCTAGGAACTCTACTGGGCCACTTTGTAGGTGATTTTAGAGAAGCACAGTTGAATTTGTTTGACAAATTCTAACGACCAAAATCAAACAGATGTTTATTTAGGTTTTTTGGTTTCATTTCAAATGGTTCGGGAGTAATAAATGCATCAATCTTATTGTAGAATTCTCTTCGTGTCTGACATGGTCAATCGGTACCTCGGACAGGTGGCAAATGGAAAAACCACATCCTTCCTCGTCAGCTAGCAGTTGGATAGGTGCTCGTTAGACTCAATACTATGACGGCTACTCACCCGCAGACGTCATCGCGAACCCTCTGAACTGCAATCCAACAAGTGGACTCTACGACAGTTGTAAATTAGATAACTGAATGATTGACTCTACAGAACTCTTCAATACAATCGTAGGCCTCAGAAGACATTCTAGAATAAAAAACCAATCACCATTCTCTGGTAGCCATTAATTTGAATTTATTCTATATATTCTGCGTCTACAAACGTAGCTTTGTGTTCTCGGGGCAATACTATTCACGACGAGCAGTAGAGTAGTTTAATTTAATCCAGATCCAAACTTTTTTCGTCTTTCAAGAATTAATTTTTGAATCATCACATCTGTCGTAGTCAAAAACGTCTTTATTACATACCTTCCAACTTCCAGAAATGGAAAATCAGGAGGATTTTCACCCTACCCCAAGCCAAAGAGGGGGGGGGGGGTCTGGGGGTCCTCCCCCCAAAAAATTTGGATTTTAAGGTGCAAAATGGTGTCATTTATATCTAAAAATATTACTAAAAACTTGGAATTTCTTACAATTCATGAAAACAGTTGAAATAACAGTTCGCTTTGTCACTCTACCTTAATGCTGTTGATTCCTTGATGTAGCTGATTTTGCTATCTTGAGAAATGATGAATCAAACTTTTGCTCAAAACATTTTCCTTTTTGTGTAGATTTTGCAGTCAGAAGACATTCCAGTGTTTCTTCGCTAAGTGCAGACCTGAACTGGGTGTGGGTTTTAGTAACTTGACTGAATACTCTTTCACATGATGCGTTACTGTGCGTGATTGTCAAAATCGCAAGTATTGCTCTGGCTAACTTTTATATTTTAATGTACTATCTGCTGTTTTCATTTGACCTACCAATGACCACTTTTTTATCTATTCTTTCTTCATTTTTGATGTCTTGAGGTAATTCTGGTTCAAGTTGAAAATTACAAAATTGGGCCTGCAATTTATCTAATTCCTCATCCAAATTTTGCCCAGTACCTGTAAAAATTATAGGGAAATTTTCTGCAAAAAATTTTATACTTGAAAATGATGCACTGTCAATGGACTCAATATTTGCAACTTCAGCATTAATCAAAACATCACTTTTAAGTGGAAATTTGTGTATTATGTAATCACAACTTGCTGAATAATATTTTCTAACTGAATCAAAGAAAATCAACTAGTCTTCTTGTTTCAGTGTCGCCACATCTTTATTCGTCGCACTGTCTATTATTATATCACAGTCATTTTTCTGACTGTCTTTGCTGTGGTAGTCAACATTTAAAACTGACACTGCACATTTAACTGCTGCTGGCTTAACAAATTTTGACATTATGTTCTGTAACATATTAAGCAAAAGTGACCTCAGCACATGAATCTGAGGTACATTTAGCATTTCAAATACTGGGATAGTATTTGAAAGAAATAAGCAAAAAGCCTTATTCAGTTCTGAGGAAATAAACATAAATAACCTCTCTTCCTGTGACAGGCTGCAGGTTACTGGAGTGTTATTTGGTTTTAATTTTTTTAGTTGACTTGTACATGCTTGTGACTCTAAGTTTCTTTTTAAATTGGATGAAACTGCAGACTTACTTATTCCAGAACCTTTGTCAGTGTCTTGAACAGAGTTTAAAACTGTGCTATTAACTTGATTGTTGGCAAGTTTAGGAATTTTGTACGTTTGTAAGGTGCCAACCTGGGAATCCTTTACACCGCAAACTTCTGTTCTAAAAAAAACTTGCAAGAGGTTGCTACTGCTGCAACAGTCTACTCAAGCATCTTCCAAGAGACAACCAGCGTGTATTTACATGTTTCAAAATCTTTCGAACTTCTGTGTTATGCAACTCCTGTAAATGTTTCAAATGTTCTTTCCGATTTACACTTTTTTCTAAATAATAATAAATTTAGATTAAATACTCATCAATTTTGACAGGAAGACATAGGGCCAAAACATTCGACAGCGGGTTATTACACGAATTAAGGCTGGCAAGTACAAGATTACCAAAGTTCTGACCAGTTGCATTGCCTTCTAGTGAAGGGACAATCTATGTTGTACAGAGTGACTATAATAGGGTACAGCTTAGCATCACTTGTGTTGCTACCATCTGTAGGAACAGAAAATACAGTGTTTTGAGAATTTCAATTGTTTTCTTCTTTTCGTAAATGCCTATTTCACGCACAATTGCTGATGTTTTTGTTCGGGCACATCCATACTGCTTGGCTATCAGGCTGTCGGGGAACATACTCGTAAACAACGCCCCGGCATGGTCGGCACAGTTGAATGGGAGGTTATGTTCAATTATAAAAGAAGTAAACAGACACTCCGCACGTGTAACACTTTCACTGTCATTTTCTTTAACATTAAAGTTTAACTTATGATTACTTTCAACACATACTGTGCTTTCTTTGTGTTTTTTTGTTTGCATATGCTTGATAACATCACATTTTCCGCCATGTGCCACGGAAGAATCACACCTACGCAAGTAATAGAAAGCATATGTAGCACCTTTTTGGGATTCTTTTATACACGTGTACTCATCTGAAAATGCATTTCTATACACAGTTTCGTATTTTCTGGACATTTTAAAATTACAAATAACTCGCCACAAAAGCAATAATGGCAGACGAACCGGAACTAATATTTCGATTCCTTCAGTTACGACTTACGCTGCGATAATCAATTGTATAATGAGTCACGTCGCTCGCAAACTTAGCTGCGATAATCAATTATTTTTATCGTTCAACATTAAAAATATGAAAAACATGCAGTGGAAATCACAAATTCGGAGATTTCTGTAAAAAATACGGAGGGCGGGAGATAACCTAAAACATCCGGATGGTTGGAAGGTCTGTTATTATTATTAAAATTTTCTTCCTCTGGTTCTTTTGTTTTTCCCGTCATTACCCCAGAGAATCGTCCTTTGCTTATCAATATTCTGACTTGATCAGCTCGAGGAACACACCTCCGAGTAAGAAAATCCAATTTTTATGAAGGAAACTTGTAAGAACCATAGTGGATTTACAATGAATAATTTTTACTAGTTTTAAAACCGAAAGGCAAAACACATTAAGTAAAACATTTTGCGCAGGGTATCTGCGACCATAGAAATTATTAGTATATTGCGTCTAGCAGTTGATACAACTACGTTTGAAATTTATTGTATCTGTAACATAGAAGAAAATTTATGTTATACTATTTACTAATAATTTATAGGCCTATGTGCTACTCAAAATGCAGATTACACCGAATTTAAGATACTTTTACACTTTATATTTATATTGTAAAAATAATTTTGATTTCAAGATGGCAGCAATGAAATTTTAGCATTTTGGTCACTGTTTTAACCAATTTTACCTACCTTATTCTGTTTAAGCAAAGTTAAGTTACTTTTAGAGATCTGACATTTTGTGTGCTTTAAGTCTACATGTAGAACAATAAGAAGTAGCAAAGTTAGCATGTTAGAAGATTTCCTTCCTAAAAAAATGGTCTCCAACTTGGGAGGAAAATGATAATGTGTTGTTTTCAGAGCCATACAAATAGAATGTGGTAAACAAAACTAGTATTAAGAGTTTTTTTTAGGAGAGATACTGTGGATTACATTAGCTTTAGAACACAAGCAGTGCCGTTGTGTTATTTTCACCCCTGTTTAGTACACAGACTGTTGAATATACAAATAAATTTTTTCCTATATTGCATTTTAAATTTCTGTAACTGAGTGTTAGTTGCTAGAGCAAAGTCATGTTTTAGCGTACTACTTACAACAAAGCAGTTTATAATTGTTAATTATAGGGTTTTACTTTAGCAGATGCTACATGACTTACATAAGTTGTTGCGTTGAAAGTCTTTAAGCTAGTAGTTAGTTGCCTATTTCTCACAGTGGAGGACTGTAAGGGGGGGGGGGGGGTACTGCCCCGGGTGCCGAAAATTTTTGCCTGGGAATGAAATGTAAATGAGTGTAAAAAAAGACACATAATCTAAAAATTTATTCACTTTTACTAGGTTTGTATTTTTATTAACTTTGAACACAATATAATGTTAGGCTGTATTTATAATTAGAATTCACACTTAAAAACACTGCTAATGGTAGCTAGTAAGTACAGATTTTATGTATTTCTACTAAAATTTTATGCTGTTAGTTACATGAGTGCAAAAGTAAGTGTGTAATATACATTTATTACTGTTGGGTTGATTGGACTGATGGAAAATGTAGGTTGGGAATTGATGGGGGGGGGGGGGGCAAATTACAAATCTTGCCCCAGAGGAAAGCCTAGATCCGTC
Source organism: Medauroidea extradentata (assembly GCA_003012365.1). Lineage (NCBI taxonomy): Eukaryota > Metazoa > Arthropoda > Insecta > Phasmatodea > Phasmatidae > Medauroidea > Medauroidea extradentata. The sequence goes on from PNEQ01004002.1 coordinate 12,216, forward strand.
CTTGCTCACAGTACCAGATTGTACAGCAAAATGTGTGTTTAATATAAGGTGCCAAATACTTGTGGTTTACTGAATTATTACTGTAAAATCCTTACCGCACCAGGTAGACAACAAAACATTACGCACATTATTTATTTAAATTTAAACATTGTTTTGCCATTAAACATCATACAGGCAACTGTATGTTTATCACACTTCACATTTCAATGAAAACTAGATAGGTTTGATTTTATCTTGTTTAGTGCAATTGAATTATAACATAAAAGATTTATGCATGTTACTCATTGTTTCCTCCTCATTTGAGTCTATGTTTTAAAATATACCAGATTGAAGTGTACCAGATGTTATTGTAGAAATAATTTCTCCTTGGTGTCACTTCTGTGGCTTATAGTTTTAACATTCTTGAAGCATGCATTCCCTAACAATTTTTCGTGTTGAAGTTGAACATGTGGATACAGATTATTGAACAAAGATGTTCTGAAGTTAGTTGAAAACTTTATTTTCTAGCCTTTCTTTGTTACTGAAGAATAAAAATAGTTACTACATTTTTAAAATTATAAATATATTCACCATTGTAACCCCATCAATCCAGTGAGCACTGGAGGAATAGAGGCTATAGTAAATAAATTATTTACATTTTAATTTACCGAATGCAGAGCGTGCCATACTTTTACACACCATAAGTGCAATGGAAGTATATTCTCAGTGATATTGTAGTATGATGAAATTCACTAAAGCTGATCGTCACTGAATATCAGTGTTTTCAAAAGATTCTTATTTCAAATCCAAAATAAAAGTTTAACAAATTAAGGCCTGATTAGAAGCCAGTTTTCACAAATTCTACTGACTGAATCATTGTAAATACTTTTATACAAATAATTAAATTTTTCCCCCAGTTGTTTGGTTTTCAGTAGTAAGTTACTAGCTTCATTTTCAATTCTTAATTAATAATCCCGACAATTAGGCTACAATCACTATGAACAGTAATGAACTTATAATTTTCTACAAAAATATTCCATGTGTGCCTGTTGTGCCAACGTATGAAAAGAAAACACACTTCGTACAAAGATGAAATGTCATTATTAAGGAACCATACTTTTTAAAAACACTGTTTCAAGCTCTCCAACATAGCTATAAACTGCTGTACTTTACAATGTACAGTATGCAAAACTCTGTTAGAAACGTGCACTGAACTTTGCTACAGACTTTCCACTAGTTAATTTATATGGTCATCTGTTAAATTCCCATAGTAAATATGGATTTTCGAGAATCTTGCATGCTGGTTCACAGCTTTGCTCTTTGTGGTGATTCAGCATTTGAAGTGCACTTCAAGGTCACTGTTATTCCTTTGGCACTTCTGAGCCTCTAATGCGCAGGTAGGCAGTGCCCTTACGGTGTGTAATGAAAGGTGATAATTTTTGTACATATTTCACCCTATAACATCATACAAGCACAGACCTATAATTTTTTTGACTAACTTATGTGATGATATGTTGTAATTGACATGGAAGTACTTGATATCTAATGGCATATTCTGATAGACCACACTAGATGCACACTGAAAACTGAAAATGGTGTGATTGCCCACTTTGAATATATATTGTTTATGCCCTAACACCTGGAACATGCTGGAATTTTATTGCAAAACATTTGTGACAAAAATGATTTTCAACATAGAATTCATCATACCCAAAAGCTAAAAAGAGACTGCAGGTCCACAAAATTAGTGAGGTTCTTTTCTAGCTTCTCTTTTTCAATCATTTACTAAAAATATAAACATATGTTCAAACCCCTTGATATAGCTAACCTTATTATAATGACAAACACAAACATTAGTACTAATATAGCAACTGTAATATTACTCTATATTGACTGTTTTGTGTTATTTAACTGTCGAACTGTCAAGTGATTGCAGGATTTCCATCATAGCTATAACTTAACTACGGTATCTTTTAGTTTATTTATAACAGGTTACCATCATATTTGCATTCGAACAACCATGCTAGCTCTTTAGCCAATGCTATTAATCTGGCACACAATGCACCATTGAAATATGAAAATTAACTTCACTCAGCAATTGCAGGTGGGATCTTGTCAGTGCACACTCAGCTCAGTGGAGTGCAGACTTCAGAATACACAGTTAGTTATGAATAGTTGTGTTTTTTTTTAATGGTGGACAGTTTAACATATCTGCTGTATCATGTGACCAAGTATTTATTTACCAATATAATTTTTTTTATTTTTAATGATTGTTGCATCTTGTCAACAGTGAGATCATTAGAGACTGTTGCATACAGATTTATATAAGGCCAGAACTGGCAGAGGGATCAATCATGGCCTGTCAAGAAATCTCCCAGCATTAGTCGGGGAAACCATGGAATACAGAAATTAGTATAGTTGGAGCTGGGAATCGAACCTAGCCCTTAGAAATACAAGTCCAATGTCTAACGTTGAGTAATATCACTCTGTTCCTGAAATCTAAGATTAGGTAAGTTACTTAAAGTGGCATAAAACATTAGAGCCTATTATCATTTTAAAGAAATGTGTTGTGTTAAAACTTTTTCTTTTTCTAAAATTAGGTGTACTATAGGATTATTTGCAATATTTATACTCGTAATAATAGTCCTCTATTAGGCCCGTGAAGAATTGTCAGTTTATTCTCAATGTTTCCTATCTAGTCTTTGGTACATGTAACTGTCTACCAATTGAAGGATATTTCATTATTATGCAGTAATAACTATGATATTATGTATTTCAGACACATTTTTTTGCAAGACATAGACAAGAAACGTGAAGAACTAATGAAGGAAGACCTAGATACAAGGAAACTTATTGAAGAAAAAATAAGAGAAATGAAGAGAAGATAGGACTGGTCTTCAGGGCATATATTGTAGAATACATGGACTCGTTGGGGGATGTGAACATAAAGAGCAAAACTAAATTTAGTTTTACTTGGACATGGGTTGGGTAAGCTGCTGTAGTGAGAAAGCAGGACCAAGTAGCTAAAAATGATGCTTGTGTGCACATTTTGCTGTGTTACATAATGCAGAATGTTGTTTGCTTTTCGTCATAAACATACAATTATGGCTGTGAGTTACAGATGTACTGCATTAAAAATAAATTGTGTGTCAGTGTAATTGGTTGTTTCATTTTTATATTAAGTTTTCCTGCCTTTTTTTTTTTACCTTTGCTATAATTGAGTTATTACTAGAGTATATTATACATTTTTATAAAGTACTTTAGTAGAATTAATAAAGTACTGTAGAAAGTTATTCTGTAAATTAATTTGTGATGTAACATTGAGTGAGTGAGATATTTTTGGTCAGTGGTTAAGGGCGTTCAAGTGAGATAAAATAATAATTTTATATTTTAACAATATATTATTAGTTTTATAGACGATACTAGTGAGTACATTTTACTCTTACGAAACAAATTTAGCTCTCATAGTTTTTTCATAACGGTGCGTCAAAGTCAAAATTGGCATGTTCTGCAGCCATGCAAATAGTGAAAACCAATTGACTTATGTAAGTGAAATAATTCACAGTGAAATAACATGTCATGGTCTACGTAATAAACCATTTTTAAAAACCCAGTGAACTAGTTTTGTATTAAATAAATTGCTGAATTTTCAACTTTTTCCCTGTACTTTTGCTATTTTTTAAAAAGTTCAAAATATTATGTTGTGGTCTTTTAAATACTTTATTGCATAGCTAATGGGATATAATATCACAGTGAATTATTTTGTTTAAGTACATCAGTTGGTTTTCACTATTTGCATGGCAGCAGAGCAAGCTAATATTGACTTTGTCGCACCGTTATGAGAAAACCATGGAAGCTAAAATTGTTTTGTAGGAGAAAACTGTACTCACAAGTATTGTCTACAAACTAACACTATTTCATAAAGATATAAAATTATGATTTTATCGCACTTGAACACCCTTAACATCGAGGTCTTCAGTGTTCGTGAGGGATGACATGAGGTGAGTACAGAGAAGCACCAGAATGACGGGGTGGGGGAAACTGGAGATCCCCGAGAAAACCCGTCGACCAGCGGCATCGTCTGGCACAATTCCCACATGCGAAAATGCAGGGACCGACCCCGCCGGAAATCAAACCCGGATCCCCTTGGTGGGAGCGAATGGTCTAACCAATTGATGAATTGATAGTTGAGAAAGAGCAAATACAAGAATACAGAACGTGTGGGTTTATGTACGTTCTAAATACTGTTTCTTGTTATGTGTAGCATAACTTATATACTTATTCTGTGCTGTATTTGAAAAGTAATTCCTTTTTGTTCTGTCTTATTTGAATATTTTGATGTTTTCAAGGTAACTGTTACATTGCAGTTAATATTGGAAATCCAGGTTGACTCTGCGTTATATTTACTAGGAGTGAATGTGTGTAAATGTCTGCCAATATTCCAGCAGATTTCTTGTAGGTCTACGTGAAAATCCTTTTATACAAAACTAGACATCAGTACCTCGTAAATACAGCTGAAACAAGATCATTGAGGATGTGGAAACTAATAGGGTTGGCTGTAAGATGGTCAGAGACATAAATAAATCAACTCTGAAATAAACTTGAATTGTTCTGGTTTTGGGAACTAACATTGAAAAACTAGTCTTATATAGGGCAGTTTCAAATTTTGTAAACAATATTAAATATGTTTGAGTATCATCTTGTGCCGCAGCCAGTGTACACCATTGTGGTGCTAAAATCAGTTATCAGAAAAACTTCTAAAAGCCTCGGGACTTCAGTGTTTTAAGATGTCATTTGACATACTGAATCAGTCAACCTTTTTCCAGTTTATATTCTCAAAAGTTTTTCAGTAACTTTTTTCTTTTTGTGTGTGTTTATATTAATGTATACACTAAACACAGGCTCACACATTGAAAGAAAGATCAAGTCTGTGCAGAGAGAATTTCATTTGGCTTTCTTTCCTACGAAATGTAGAATATGGCCTTGAAGTAATAAAAGTAATTGAAATTTTGGTAAATTTTTGTGCAGTGACACTATGACTAGATATGATAATATATTGCGGAAATGTTTTGTGCCAACATACCCTTGAAAACGATGTAGTTTCTTGCAACATATGTGATTCTACGATGTACTTCTGACACAACGTAGCTGTCTGCAGACCAGTAACAGGCATGAAATTGTGGCGGATTTAAAGGGGAATTTTTTTGCAATATTCCAAGCGTAAAATATACAGGTTTATAAATACATTTTTGAAACAGTTAAACTGTCAGGAACAAATACCCCCCTCGAGCTTGGTTTTATATCAGAGGGGATCATTTTTTATGATGGCGCTGGCTAAAAAATATACTTCCTGCCTTCTTTTGTGTTTGCTGTCTTTTTGCACAGCAGGGTGCGAGGAGGTCTGGCCGAAGAGACACTGGTCAAAGCCCACACCCTATCACTAATAACGACGCGTAGTGGAGATGTACCCACGTTTTGACATCCTTAGCCTTTAATGTGCAGTGAAAGAGTGAAGGGTTCAACATCTCCATTATGAATTATTCGTGTTTTTGTGGTATGGTGTGTTGAATGCACACAAACCCATGCTATTATAATTTGTGATTAGAAAAAAAAATTGTTTTTACATATATTAGTTAACTACTGAAGCATGAAGAAACTGAAGACGGCAGTATACTGTGACATAGGTTAGATTTATTATGTTTTTTATACTGTGAAAGTAGTTTTAAGTTAGTTGAAGTATTATAATTTTAAGAAATAGTCTTAGTTTATAAGATGTAAATAGTGCCTGTAGAATCTTTCGAGGACATTTTTTAGCTTGCACAATATTCCCATAACTACATGTCACAGTCAAATTTTTGTTTTATTGAAACACATTAAATTATAGAATCTATTAACTTCTGCAACTCTGAATTGGAAATTAAATTATGAATGAAATTATTTACATAACTACTGACTATGCATTTCTAACACAACATGGCAACAGCCATATTCAACAAGGTTTTATATATGTTTCATTAATATCTTGTGTGAATTATAAAAAAATTTGACACATATTTTTCAATTTATGCTAAAAGAGTAAAAATACATTTTGAAATTATGTTACCTCTGCGACAAAATATACGCTCTTGTTACACACACTGTTATGTATAAGTTAAGCATTCAGAGAAAGGAAATTATTTTGTTCTTACAAGGAAATAATTCAATAGAGGCCACAATGGTCAAGTGGTCAGATCACTTAATTTCCATCAAGGCGATCTTGTAAGAAACTGTTGGGGTCATCCCTGATTTTCTTATGTGGAAATCTTTCCGAAGTACTGGACAACGTCGCTGGCCGGTGGGTTTTCTTGGATATTCCATTTTCCCCACCCCTTACATTCTGACATTTCTCCATACCCATCTCATTATTGCCTTTCATCACCTAATACCACGCCAAGCAAGGTGGCGCAACGGTTAGCACGTTGGACTCACATTCTGAAGGATCCGGATTCGATCCCCGGTATTGGCCATTCTGATGTCGGTTTTCCATGGTTTCCCGACGTTACTCCAGGGCGAATGCTGGGGTGGTTTTCTTAACATAGGCCATGGCTCATTCCTTCCCTAGCTCCTGCCGTTGTACAAAGGTGTGTACTGTCTGTAAAGACCTCGGTGTTGACGAGATGTAAAGTCCCCTTACCTTACCTAATACCGTAGCAGTAGCTGTTTTCAAGCTGCCCAAATTTCTCCACTCCAATATCATTAAGTTGTCCCAATCCTGAGTTAAGGGTCGAGGTTTCTCTTTGGCAATGCTGCACGTTGGTCCCAGTGTTGTACAAGCCAGCCTTCCCAACATCAGGTTCTATTCCCGTTGAGGGAGCACCCAGGTGAGCTTTACAAACTTACTACTTTTAGGGGATGGACATTATAATATGCAGATTTTGGTCTGTCACAAATTAGTTCATTGGTTAGTTAGTTCTTGTAACCTTTTGTTTAATGGCCATTGCACGCAACTAATGTTTAATACATTTACAAATGGGAATACAAGCAAACAGTAGCGTTTGCAAGAAGAAGAGTTTTACTTGTATAAAATTTAAAACACCGCAGTATGCATGGTCAAATATAGCTTATTTGGGTACATCAACTTAGAACTTACTTAGTCTTGGGGGAAATTTTCATTAGATTCAGCATTTAAAATATCAGTTAAGCAACAAGTAAGTGAGAGAGATAGAGATTTTGGTCAGTGTATAACAGCAAGGTCTTAAGCAATAATGAGGGGTGACATGAAGTGAATGTAGAGCAGCGCCAAAATGAAATGATGGGGAAATGGGAGACCCCAAAGAAAACTTGCCGTCCAGCACAATTCCCACATGCGAAAATGCGGGGTCCGACCCCGCCGAGAATCGAAACTAGATCGCTATGATGAGCCGAGTGGTCTGTAAGCTCGGACAGCGCTGCCCCAGTAAAGCAACAATATCCCTTCCACTTGTACATGCAACTTACGGAACATTGTTTTATCTCATTAATATAAGTGCAAATACGAGTAAATTGAAGCACATCAATTTCAGAAATTAAAATTTGCTTTTAGCTGATTTCGGTGTACAAAGACAAGTAACAAAACACTACGAGATCTGATGTGTTGCTACAAGTTTTGATGAATTGCAACCAATTTTAAACTATGAGAGAGTTCTTTTTCATTAAAATTAAATCAGGATTACTAGAATGTAATTAGTATTCTCTTTTAATTTTTATTAACTCTGTACAGAGAAAATAGTAATGAGCATTGCTATAAGTCTTGCTGATGGTGTCATTTGTGACTGAACCAGTGACTCAGACAGGAAAGAGGGAGGAAATTGAGATTGGCCTGTAGTAGTAAACTGTCGCAGCATTTACGTGAAGTAATTTTGGATAAAAATATATTACAATACCTAGAATGGTAATTTAATCTGCATCCTTCAAAATTTAAGCCCAAATGAAATGTTACTACACCTTAAATTTACCACATGATTTTGGTAAAAATTTTAAAATAGCAGTCTTATTCATAGTCGTAACTAGAGCACTGACAGACATAACTGTACGTGAAAAGGACGGTAAGGGTATGGGGAAAGATGGCGCCAAGCGTTGCAGGAAGGTGTTGTGCGAGCGACAACATCCAGGGCATTACCAAGCCTTCTGTCAGAAGGCTGACTAATAATGGCGGAGTCCTCCATGGGCGGAGTGAAGTGAATCTCTGGCCTCGTCTACAAGGAGACATGAGGCGTGCTCAAAGTATTCCTTGAAAACGTCATTTGTGATGTAGTCACCTACACCGAGCACGCCACGAGGAAAATAGTCACTGTAATGGATGTTGTCTACGCCTTGAAGAGGCAGGGAAGAATCCTGTACAGCTTCAGAGGCTAAACAGCCTGTATCCAGCCATTATTGTTAAAAAAAAATTGCTGTTGACATTGTAGTAGGGAAGTAAATATGGTAGAAAAGTAAAGATGGAAGCGAGAGGTTGGCAACATGTGAAGGGATGAGTGTATGGCAATGGGAGCCAAAAGGCGAACTGTGACTTCTTGTGTAAAGTGGAATGTCAATAAACAAGTTTGTTGTGGCTTTCGAGTTGATTTATTAATAGTATGATAACAGACCTGCATTGTAATATTAAAGAAGAGACCAAGACCCTTTTATGAAACCTCTTTATCCATTCAGCTCACCTGCAACTGAATTTAATTGTGGCTACAATGGGCTAGACTGTAGTGTATACCTGATGTTCATCATATCCATTGACCTGCCATTTGATGTAGCTTGATTCGTCTCCAAATCAAGCGTCCCCAGTTTATATTCCAGTGGTGGTGCTCTTCACGTCACTGACTGTCACATTTATGATGTCCCTAGACAAAATGTACTGTTCATGGGCAGGTGCCTAAGCATTGAACATCTACCCTCATAACTATTGGTATGAAGTCATTGTACTTTGGGTAATGGTTTCACACAGTGACAAGCAGTGTTTCTGTATAACTTCTTTCACACTGAGTGAAGTGGCAGAAAAGTAAGATGTGATTTGCATTTGAGAGGACCAGAGCTTGATTCTTGGTTCAGGCCATAGTGTGTTTGGTTTTACATAGTGTCTGGAGATTGCTCCAGGCAAATGCGGGATAGTTACTTAATAAAGGCCATGGCTGATTCCTAAGTTCCTGTCATTGTGTCAACTTGCATGTCATAGTCTAACCTTGTTGTTGAAACGTAAAGTTTACCTACTTACCTCGCCTTAAATCCTTTTTCAGTTCTTGATGATCTCTGTAGGCTGTGTGTGGCCTACCTGATATTGTTTTGCTGTGGTTGTTGTCTCTCATTTTGACTTTGCAGTAATTTCCACTGATGCTTGACCAACTTGAGAATGTCAGAGTGGTCCTGACAGTTTGCTAATTGATGTTAGTAGCGAATAACTACATTAGAAGTTCCCCTCCTTTCAGGCTATCCATTTTCCTAATATGCGTATCACTGAGCAACATTGAATTGTATGCCTCATTACACTAGCTAAGCAGATCGTAGCGAAGTTTTGGTACATAAAATTTTATATTTCTAGAGGGTTTCCTGTTACTTTGATCAGATAGCATTGATTTATTTACTGATACTTGTTTATTCCCCTTGGAATAGCCGGATTCAATTGTGACAGAAGATGTGATAAATAAATTAAAGATCTAAATAAAGTTTCATAATTTATTATAAACATTCTTAAAATACATTTATCTATGTACAGTTCACAATTCTATACATCAATATTTACAATTATTATGTATAGTTTAAAACATTCAGCTCGTGACACCAGTTGTTGGCTGCAGATGATACTTTCCGCCCCTGTTGTCCATTACATAACAACTACCCCTTAATTTTGCAGTTCTCTGGGTGATAGTATAAATAATTCGAAGGACACTTATTTTACGCCGGAGCGATTTCTCTTTTAGGTAATGTAAAGTTATAATACCGGGTTATATGGTAGCCACACTCTTCATATCATCTCATAGAAAAGTTTACAATCCCTAGAGTAGTGTCAAGTTCAATAAAGAGCACAACAAAACTTGCCGGCTCAAGTTGAGGAATATGGGGACACCATTGCCCCAATGCTGCCACAACTTCCCTGACACCGGCGGAAATTATTTAAAAAGAAATAATATTAACAAATATCTAAAATGAGGTTACAGAAGAATGGGGATATGAGTGCTGTCAGTGCAGAATATATCTGTTGCACTCAGTTCGTAAGAGTGTTTACCAGCCTACGCTGTAACCTTGCTTCAATAAAGCTTTGGCTTGAAACTGATGGGAATCAGCACACACCAGATGCTTCCCAACAAGACCAGCAGTGTCACGTGACCTCCCTCATTCAATCAGGACATCACGTGACCTGGTGCCAACCATCATTACACCAAAAAAAAAAAAAACTAAATAATACTGACCATGGAAAAGACTAACTACAACTTGAAGCTTATAAGAAGTATAATATACAAACGAAGAACATAGCATAGACTCTACTGTGGAGCAAATTCATTCTTGAGAAGGATCAGTTTTATAACTGGGCAGACTAGGCATTTGTCCAGGGAGGTAGCTAGGAAGCGGCGGGCATGGGGTGCAACTCACAAGTAGATAACTTTTTTCTTATGTTAATTAAAAACATAAACTTAATAGAAAATTATGAATAAGTTTAATTTGTCCAGATTGCTGGTCATGAAAACCCGGAGTTTCCAATTCTATTTTGCAGGTAGAATAGGTCTGCTGTATGAATGTTTCTGCGTTAGATGTAGCTTGAGATGAACAAATTTCCATATATTATTACAATAATTGTTTTCCTTGTACCTGAAATACTTTTTGATGCCTTAATTGGCAGTGAATGTCAAGAAATTTGTTGAAAATCAAACAGGACTGGACAAAATTAAAGGTGATACAGAAAGAGAGCTTTACCTTAAAGATTTAATAAAAAATGTTATTAAATAAAAGTTAAAATTTTTGTTTTAAAGTGCTATGTGAAGTACTTTGTGCATTATGTCAAAGATGATCTAGGTTTAAAATTGTAAATAAAAAAGCATTTAAAGCTGATTTCTATAAAAGTGTTCAGGTACTGTGTGTTATGACAGCGATGTTAAGATTCACGTTCATAGACTAATTATAACAGAAAGATTATTAAGGATATTTTTTTAGGAGTCCAAAAGTGATATGTTCTATAGCATGTATGAGCATGTGGATCGTAATAATTTGATCTTTAAAAACTCTTTTGAAGCTAAAATTATTTCGAAAATCAAACTGTTTAATTTTTTTCTACTTTATCCTATTCAAGGTATTCAGTCACATTTCACACTACGTATTTTCTACACTCATTAGCTATCCATTGATTTCATGCGAGTACTGGACTAACTGCAAAAATAAATAGGCTTGGAAATGCGGATAGTTGACTGCTTAAACAGTTGTATGTCTGTCTTTTGTAATTGACTGATTATTATGCATAATTATATATAGTTACATTAAAATTTTAAAAAGTTACGTAAACAAGCATTTATGCAATGCAGCCAAACATTCTAAAGGGAAACAAACATTTAGGTTAATTTTATCATTTTAAAAACCCTAGACACTGTAAGGAATCAAAAAGTTTTTAACTTTGTTTGCGAACGAGGCTTTAGCAGATGACCTATATCCAAATTGTATTTTGACATTAACTAGTCCTGTTAACTATTAACTATTTTTATTAACTGGTATCTTATGATGTTAATAATTGCATTCCACAAAAATCACGTTCTTGCAACTACATAAAACCACAAAGTTCATTACTCTATGCCTACCATTTGCTGAAGTTTTGAACTACTTAATTCTGACTACACGTCCTTCCAGAAACATTTTTTATTTTACAGTCTTACAGTTTTATTTTGAGTTGCAACACAATGGCAATGTTTCGATAAAACTGTAGGGAAAAAACATTTGAGGTCAGTTGTGAGGTATAAAATGTTTTTATGGAAGCAGCAGTGTTTCCCTCTACTACTTGTGATTTCTATATGAACACTTTTATGTGACTGTCAAACTTTTTAGTACATAAATAAATATTATTTTTCCACGGGAAAAGTTGTTCATATGAAAGCTTTCAGAACCGTCTAACACTAAAATTCTTTTTTATGTACGCCACATGCGAGCTGCACAGAAAATAACAAAACTTTCACTTATGTCCTCTGTGTTAAATTAAATAAGTTAATATAACAAAAAAAAATGCTATGTACACAACACGGCGAAGGTGCTCTGGAACAAAGGAACAATATGAAAGTGGTGCGTGGAAGCAAGCGTGCCTCCTGCGATCCAGACTGTCTTCACAACTTGCGCACCTTGAAGATGATTATGCAGGCGACCACAAAGAGCAGTATCCAGGCGATGCTGCCGAGGAAGCCTATGTACACGTCAAGGTGCTGCATGGTCCAGCCTCGCAGCATCACGGCTCGCATGCTGTGCACCGGCAATGTCATCGGCACAAAGGGGCTGAGGTTTCGTAGGAAGTTGTACATTCCCTCCGCTGGCCACACTACACCTGTATGCAACATGAATGCTCTGGAGGTGACACACATGTAGGCCTACTACTGTTCAAAACTGGTATACACTGGTAACAAGTGTGTAGACAGGGTTTTTGTTTAAAAAAATTAATTTTCAGAAATTAAAAAAATCTTGAATAATGAATAGTGCAAAATTATTAAAATGAATAATTTTCACATAATACAAACTTTTAAATCTAGATATATTTTAGTGAAAAGTAACAATGGTATTATTAATTTTATATTTTTAATTGGATTCTCTTCAAGTAGTTGTATGTTTACAAGAAGGCCGACATAAGTCACAAAATATTTTGATTTTTATTCTTTTTCATATTTTACATGTTTCTGAATGTGACAGACAGTAAAATATGATTTCAGAGTCCTGTTTATTTTCATACCACAGCATGTAACATTCTAAAATGTTAAAGATCATAAAATAAGGCCTAACGAGGGTTACTTAATTATAATATACAGTGGATTCTCTACCCACCGTTTCTCATGGGACTGACAAAAATTTTCAATACATGAGGGATTTCAATGGATGTGGTCTTAAAATACATTAAAATATAGAAATGGGGCCCCACAATGTGTTCCATGGATAAGCATATTTCAATCCATCAGGTTTCAATACATAGAGAATCCACTGTACTTAATTTTTTACTACACCCCAGTTGACTGCAACTGTCATTTGGAAATCAGTCAAGACATACACAATACCAATAACCACATTGATTTGTATTTGACTTTGTAGTCTTACGCCACACAGTAAGTCAGTAAAATTTTGGTTTTGATTCGCACTTTCTTAGATATAAAGTTAAAGTACCCATTCATTTCTGTAAGCTTCGAAAAATTTTCTAATTGAATCAGTATTTATAAATTGGGCATTACCATACATTAATTGCTGATTTTTTGCCAATTAATATTTTTGTGCAGTTAGGAAAGAAAATTGTACATAAATTGATTTATTTTTACTGATACTCTAAGTTTCGAAACAGCTTAAGGGCTTGTTCCGTAGTTTTTTTTAGACTGGTGCCAATAACTCAAATATTTTTTACAGAAAGCTCAGGAATAAAAAAAATGAATTAACATTCAGCAAATTCATAGCTGTTTACAAATATATATTTTAGACAATCTTGTGGCACAAGTAACATGGCATTACGGCAGGCATATAATAGAATAGTTGTGCATTAAAATTATTGTAGAAAAGTATTTGAAAACAAATTTCACTGTTTTACTAACCCAGGCATACATAAATGGCAAAATTATGTGATATATCTTCAGCGACACAACCGTTAATTAAAAGATAGAAGTTCGTAGTAATGTCTCTCTTGCGAATGATAGTGTCTACGTTGCGAAATTTAAAGAAATCTTCAACTGTCAATTGAAGAGATACAACTTAGTGTTCTGTCTCGATGCATGTTTTTATTTGTTTTATGTGAGTCCTAAATTTTTTTTCACAATGATTTTGTACATAAATTTTTTTGTCTCAGATGCTTTGAAATGATATATTTGGATGAAAATGATTGTTTTATTTTATTATGTTTTTTTACACTAACTTAATTGAAAATCTGCCCAGTAAGTTATAGTACATTATAACTAGGGGAGGAGATTCTGCAGAAGATTCTTGTGCTGTGTGCCCAGGATTGAGATTAGGACGAGGAAATTTAGAATCTGTGTCGTGATCTGAAGAGCCAATAGTTTCGCCATAATATCACCTACTTCCATAAGGAAGCCCTCTTCATTATCAGGATATTAGTGGGAAGGTGACTTGTTCACCTGCATCCTGATGTTTAGTTTTTGTAACATTTGTTTGAAATAAAATACATACTTTTTAAACTGAACCTATTGCGTAAGAGATACATTACCTATTTAAACTTCACTGCACGTCTTAGTCTCGAAGGAAAACACATTTTTCTAAATATTTTTTCCTTTTTTAATTATTTTTCATATATTTATGTTTTGCACTTATGTACCTTTGATGGTCTGTGTGGAGGCACATAGGCCTATATACAATGTGGTAATTGATCATGCTAGTATTGTAAACCTTCCGGTACTATATTAGTATTGTAGTGTTACATTTGAAACATTTGCTAATGTCACCTTATCCTTTTTTGCCTCCTGTGCCAAAATCACATATAATAGCTTCAGTGACAGATGGGAGTCATAGCAGTTAAAACTATGCAAGGAAACATGTCATATATTCATTTGTATCAAGTACGGCTTTCTTGTAGCCTATATATCACATTTTGCTTATAACAAAACACAAAGTTTGATAAGCAACAGAAACTGATATTCGTAATTTAAGATATACGCTCCTATTCTTCATACAATGGTAAAAAAGGAAAGAAAAAGACACTCACAGCAAAGTACCATCATGGGTATGAGACTTCCAACTGCAATGTAGATTGCAGTCCGCTCGGTCTGGCATGATATTGAGATGACGAATCCTTTACAAACATAATAGAATTGAAATTAAAAGCTGTCATAATATTCAGTCAAACAAAACAAACAAATTTTATAACACAATAACGTCATAAAAAATAACAAGTTGATGTGGAAAACTAGCCAAAATTAGCTGAAGTCATAAGAGGTTTACGTTAATAAAATATTTACAAATATAAAATAAATCTCACAAGAAATTATGTCATGTACAACACAAAATTCTGAAAATGAAAACCAACACAGGAAAACCAATCTTAATAACCATGCTAGTGAAGGAAATCATAGGAAATAAACCAAGCCAAAGAGTGAGAGATTTTGGTCAGCGCTTAACATCGAGGTCTTGAGCGCTGATGAGTGATGACATGAGGTGAGTATGGAGCAGCGTCGGAATGAAAGGGCGGGGGAAACAGGAGGTCCCCGAGGAAACCCGCCGACCAGCGGCATCGTCCTGCATGATTTCCACATGCGAAAATCGGGGGACTGACCCCGCCGGGAATCGAACTTGGATCGCCTTGGTGGGAGGCGAATGGTCTAACCATTCGGCCACCGCGGCCCCATAACACAAGGCAGCACAGACAATTTTGTGACAATGATAACGCACACACAACTATAGACCTATTTGAACTCTATCAGATATGTTTTTTTGTTTATTTCAAATTCTATAAGTTGAATTTGGTAACACAGTTATGAATTTAATGTATTGTGTTAAGTTCAATATAATTATGTCAGTATTGTATAGTATGAAAATTTATATAGTACAAAAATTAAAGCTAAATTTATGAAATGAATAGAAAACAAGTTTGTGTAAGTTGTCGAGCGGGAGGGGAGGAGAAAAACGAGGAAAAGTTTTCCCATCCTTTTTAATGAATTTCTGGCACACTATTATGTGAAGTAGGACTTCCTTACAATTTACTGGAGCATGAGGGATGACATCTAAGGAATGTCACTTTGGAAAAATATTAGCTCACACAGTTGGCAACGAATGTTATATAAAACTGTATTGTGTTAAAATAAGTTTTTTAAATATTAACGTCCTTCAACTTCTAATTTCATAATAACTTTGTCAGTTGAATAGCAGACGCACTGTAATCACAATTTCCACATAACGGGATGTTTTGTGGTTTGACAGACATACTTTGAGGGCATGTTCTCAGAACAATGGTAATTAAAAATCATGTAAACAAATAGGCTATGCAGCTCCATTAGCGGATTACAAGGATAAATTCACAGGGAACACAAAGAAATGCAGTGGAGAAACCCTTCAATTGCTGTGACAACAGGAAAGGTGAAAAAACTCACATGCCATTGATTAATTGTCCAGTTGAACTACAAGCAGACCACAGTGTTAACAGAGATTCCCTTCTGCTGGGTTGAATGGGGTGTGCTTATCCCATAGCTAGCGCACTCTACGGACACATTTTGAACAGCTGGTGTGCGCCACTATACACGGTACTATGCAAGGCCACCTACGTTGTGTTTTATTTCACAATCGAATGTGTAACTTGTTAATGTAGCTGTGTAACCCATTTTTGTATGATGTTTTTTTACCCCTAGTATTGTGAGGAACATGTCTCCGAAGCATGTTGGTCAAACCACGGCACAGTCTGCATACAGGGCGACATGTAATTCGCCGATACGGACACCACCACACGAATAAGTGACCAAAACTATGCAGAAAATAGTCTTTGGTAAAAAGTTCTCAGACCCTTCGTTTACGAGAAAATTTACTTTAAATATCTGAAAAACCATGGCAGTGGAAATGTGAGGTAAAGTTGTTCATAGAAACGGACTGCACCACGTGAATAATTGACTAAAGCTGAGCAGAAAATACTCTTTGGTAAAAAGTCGCCAGACCCTTAGTTTATAGAAAATTTACTTACCTCCGAAAAACCACAGAAGTGGAAATGTGGGATAAGGTTGTTCGTAGAAACGGGCTGCACCACGTGAATAATTGACTAAAACTGAGCACAAAATACTCTTTGGTAAAAAGTCGCCAGGCCCTTGGTTTACGAGCAAAATGACTTGGTAGTGCGGACAACCTACCCTTCATTCCCGCTCACAAGCATTTTGAATCTATCTCGTAAACTAAGGGTCTGACGACTTTTTACCAAAGAGTATTTTCTGTGTTGTTTTAGTCACTTACTCGCGTAGTGCAGTCCGTATTTACGAACAATCTTACCCCACATTTCCACTTCCGTGGTTTTTCGGAGATAAGTTAACTTTCTATAAACTAAGGGTTTGGCGACTTTTTACCAAAGAGTATTTTCTGCGTAGTTTTGGTCACTTATTCGCGTGGTACAGTCCGTAACCGCGATTTACACGACTACCTGTATATGTAATTTAAAATAAGCAAGGCGTGTAAGAATTCATTGCGGTGGATGAACTCTAGCCTTTCAGGTGTTTCGAATCACAGAAGACAGGAGACGTAGAAGTGATGATGTTACCATAACACATTCCGCTGATGCCTTGTAGGAGGATGATCCCGACCACTAGGATCAAGCTGCCGGAGCAGTGGAAATGGTACACGAAGATGCCGAAGCCCACTAGCAGCGCTGCCTGGCAGCACATCAGCACAAACTGTGCCAGGAAGTAGCTGAACATGATCTCGAAACTCGTCACACCTGTTGGAGAGAGACATAAGTCTGTTATGTTAAGTAACCAACTGCCGTTATGTAAGTTTGCTCAGTCATGCAACCAGGTTTGCTCGATCACCAAGTTACCTTTGAAAGCTCGCAGGCGATTCAGGATATCATGACCTATGAGGACTATGTATCTGGCGAATTATGTCGCCTGTTTGTTTCCACTCCTTAGGGTGCCTTCTCAATTGAGAACACGCAGCTGTTTCTGAAAATTTACGTCCGTGGGCTACTTGTTTAGGTCTCATTTATGTAGGGACACTCCTTAAAGTACACTTAAAACTCTGCTCTGTTTAGTGTTAGCAAGTTTGAAGCTGAAATTGTATGCTTCCCAGGCTAACCTCGTGACTTAAGAGTGCATGGTACATAATCCTACGCTAAATGCATCAATTTAGAATTGTAGATATTTCTCGAACCCAATTTGAAAAGAAGACGAAGAAAAGCAATCTTAGATAATAGTTTTATCCAACTTTCTGAGCAAACAATTTTGTCGATTAACGTATATCTGAAGAACAATCTCTGACGCTGAATTCTAATACTTGAAGTGGTGGTCTTAAACGTATTGAAATTAAATTTTATGCTAATTTAATTCATTTATTACTGCTTTGAGTCAATCACTACACTAACAACTATATAGCCTGTTGCTATATTCACATATTTATTTACACAGCTGAACGTCTGCAAGAAATATGTACGTCATCTTAATATATAAAATTAAGTGTCCTGACACATTCACTCACTCATCAACGCACAGCCCAAACCGCTGGACCTAGAAACAAAAAGTTTTGAGGGAAGCTTCCCCTTGGCCTGTAGGCACCCAGTATGAATGGATTTTTCGAAATTCGATAATTAAGGGGGTGAAATGTGTTTTCAAAGAATCCCTGATATCTCATTAACCGGGAAAGCTATCATAATTTTCTAACTTCATAATATTGACCAAAGAAATGCGTATTAGCGAATTTTTCGATTTTACGAAATTCGAAAATTAAGGGGGTGTAAAGCCGTATGATATGTTGTTCATTAATCCGTGATTTCTCCTGAAAGCTGTGAAAAAATAAAACGTGTTTTCAGATAATCATTTGTACCGCTTATACTCGTTGAGATATCGAGGTGATTTTTTGATAAGAACAAAGATTATGTAAATATCTACAAATTAAATTCAGGAAATTATGAATTTCGAAAATTAAGGATGTGAAAAGCAGTAAAATGAGAATGATCATGGAGAAATAATTCAACAGTTGTTTCTTTTTGCCAACCTACTCATAAATATAACCTTTTTGGACTGTAGCCTGTAAATACGAAATAATTATCACGGCCTGCCTTTAAGCATTCACTCAGGTATTGTATAAAGTTTGTGGTAATACGGGTTCGAATCCCGTGCAATACTTTGCGATGGGAATTACTATGATATCATACGAGCATATTGCGTGCGCTTTTACACTGCTGAGCTAAGACAATTTATAGTTCACTGTTATTGAGTACGTTAGCTGTTAAATGCCTTCATCACGTATTTTATCCAGAGTTACTGTTTACATTACATAATTTCACGTGGACAAAGCCGCCCTCGAGCAACTATTTTATAGAGAAATAAAGATGAATTAAAAACAAAGATGTTCTGCAATTAAATTACGCTCAGCGAAGTGGACTGGATAAAGTGGTTTGTATTTGTTGTTTTAAAGGTATACAAATACTATAGTAACATCATCAATTAATACGTAATTTAAAGTTAGTTACTCTTTTCTATAGTACACGCGGGCGAAGCTGCAAAGGGACAGCTTGTTGCTATACACAATGCAGTACTGGTATGCACCACAGGTGCCACACATAAAATCTCTTATTTCAAATCCACAAAATGTCTATAGACATTTTGTATATGAAACACGTATATGCCTACACATAAACGGACAATGTGACAATGTAGATGTTGGTGTAGCAAGTGGTCCAAGATACGTAGTAATGCAATGAAATCCACGTGTTCCCACCTACTGGTAGAGTTACAGTGTGTATGAAAGAAGCCAAGCTTGTTTCCCGCCAGAATGGATGAGATAAGGGGAGATAAGTGTGGAGAAGTAATGGAATGTGAGAAGCGAGGGAAACCAGAGTTCCCTAAGAAAACCTGTCAGCCAATGGCAACGTCCGCCACGTTTTCTACATCTGAAAAATCAGGTACTGAATCCGCCGGGGATTGAAACCGGATCACCTAGGTGGGTGGCAAGAGGTCTCATCTCTCAACAACTGCAGCCTGTGTAGTAACAAAATAATTAAATTAGCATTTAATTATAATTTCAGTTAAAATTATATCTCCATATTTTCGAGACCTTGTAATAATTTAACTATAAACTACAAGATAAAGAATTAAGTGTTTTAGATGAAATGTTCGTTACCTGCTACAATGTTCCTATTGAGTAGTCCTTCTTGTCTTTCCGCTGCAATACCCCACACAGTTAGGGCTACACCGAAGAAGTACATCATCCTGAGATGAGAAATATTCAGAAAATTATACAACTGCAAAATGTCATTTAACTATAAACGTGATAATAAAATCTGTCATCAAACTACGGAGACAACTTACATGTTCATGATTCCAGGTGCTGCAAAGTTGAGAAAGCTTGGCGTCAAACTTCCAAACACGGGCTCTTTGATCTGTAAGGGACCATACATTGGTGAAACAATACTCAAAGAAAATTATGTTTGGGTGTTACTACACCAAGGATGGTATGTGATTTTATTACACCAAAATAAAATACATAAAGTGTATATTTTATGTATGCTGAGTAGCATAATATCTAAAAGGAAAAAAATTGAAACCTATGCTACAATCAAATAATATTTTTTAACCTGTTTAGGAAGAGGAAGGATATTTATTCCTACCTCTCTTTTCTTCAAATATAATTCATTACGAAATGCCAATGAAAACAACCAAGAAAGCTGCATAGCAAATTAAGTTAGCAATGAATGCAGGCAAAAGTAATAAAATTATATTTTTAATTTCAGTGGGCTTTCTGTCTCGTTGACAGGGTCATTAGAGACCATGTCACTCAACTTGACATAAGGGTAGGAACTGGGATAGGAATCGGCCATGGCCTTTTCGTTAAAATCACATACCAACAATCAACTGCAGCAATTTCGGGAAGTTATGGAAAACCGAAATAAAGATGGTCGAAACTGGGAATTGAACCCGTGTTATCATGAATGCCAGTCTAATTGTTTACTATTACACCAGAGTGCTCTTATAATGCCCCCCTCCCCCAACACATACGAAGATGCACGTGCGTGCATACAACACAAAAGGTATACAAGAACTTTTTCATTTGTTAGGAATGCTAAAAATTTCCTTAACAAAAATTTGATACCTAAGTCAAACAAGCTAGATAATTAAAAATTTTATTTACTCACCAGAGATTCGGAATTCTTATCTTAATCTTGTGAAATGTTAGAAAATTTTAAAACAACATTTATGTACTAGAATGTCAAGTCGCCCTGTTTTCAAATGAAACATTTCTTAAGGAAATCTTTTACATTACTTTCACCAAAGTTGGATGATTAATTACATCACCCTTAAAAACTTAGTGTTTCTTAAGTTGAAGATAAAATTTTTTTCAATAAATTTAAGTGAAATATTCAGATTTGAAAGCAAGTCATGCGTCAAAACCTTTCTCCAAATATACTCACTGTTAGAGGAATCCTTGCCAGCTTGACGTTTTTGTCGCAAGCAGAAAGGATACTTTCAGCGAACTTCATGTAGGTGGCATGTATCTCTTCCCAAATCATCCAGCCAATGACTTTATCTGTAAAAAAAATCATACTCTGTGTAACACGGATAAAAAAGTTAAACCTAAATTATGAATAATAAATCAAAACCATTGACAACACCTTTATGTATACGTTGAAAATGTAAAATATTTAATGAGTCTGACCAAATACCATTGATATTGTGACAATATTAACCGAAAATTTGAAAATCATACTGCAAAATGCTAAGACACAGTAAAAGTTTTCAAAGTGTAACAATTCAGAGTTGAAATTGCTATATTTATTTATAATATTTCTGGTATAACGCATAAACTGGAAGTATGAAAAATTGATTGAAAAAGATTTGTGTTTACGAAGTTTTATCAGTTATTAACTAAAGATACCAACCTTTTCTCTAACTCTTTATTTGTAGCATAAGTAAAAGATACACGAGTGATGCCACGATTAAAAAACAAACGCGTTGCTTCACAGTAGGTGAATAATTTTGAAGCTTTGTTTAGGCTCTAAATATTTTTTAAATCCTGAAAGACAATGGCGTTTGAACCAGAGCATTACTTTAATGATTCAAATTATAATTTTTATATGTTTAACATTAGAAAAAGTGCAGAATTCTGAAGACACGCATTTAATTACCTTATTTATTTTTTGGTTTCTAACTGGGTCCCTTAATTAAGGTGGCTTCCTACCTGGGCTTGAAATAAGATGCAGCGAGCTGCGAGTATTTTTGTGAAGGAACTACTTAATGCGCAATACTTTTATACATCTAGGAAAAGAACACACTTCAAACTACATCTAAAAGTTAAAAAATATATATGTTCATTAAAAACACAATTTTTAAAATGCTTAAAATCTGCTGTTTCAGACTGATATATTTGTGAAAATACCGATCGTATTCTAGTATGCATACTCTGGTCTTTGAACCATACTTTCCGCAGATAAAATGATATGGTGACATTTTGAAGTCCCATAGTAGGCCTAAACCACAGCACTCCAGTTGAGTGACTTGTGTGTGGAGGCGATATTGCTTTAAATTACATTAAATACGCCAGTCAGCAGCGCTCATAACGCTTTATTGTCTTAGTGTCTCATACACACAAATACACTCTGTCTAGGGAGCCATGTTAAGGTTGTTCCTGTGTGAAAAAATGGTAATTTTATATTTGTATAAAATAGGGTTAGTTTTGTAGACATTACTTGAGAGTACAATTTCCTCTCACGAAAAAAATTTAGCTCAGCCAGCTTTTCCATAATGTCAGTTCAAAGTCAAAATTTGCATATTTTTATTTCATGTAAAACTTGAGAACCAGTAAACATAATGGAATGCAAAAAAATCACATCAAAACTACATGCCATGGTCTACGGCTTGAAGCATATAGAAACCCTTTACAAAAAAAAATTGTACATAAAAATTTTTTCTAAAATTTGCAAATTTTTTATTACTTTTAAAACTTTTTTTAAAAATACAAGAAGTTTATGTAAAGGGTTTCTATATGTTTCAAGCTGTACACTGTAGCATGTAGTTTTGATGTGATTTTTTCCATTTCATTATGTTTATTGGTTTTCAAGTTTTGCATGAAGTAAAAATATGCAAATTTTTACTTTGAACTGACATTATGGAAAAACTTGCTGAGCTAAATTTTTTTCGTAAGAGGAAAATATACTCTCAAATAGTGTCTACGAATCTAACCCTATTTTATAAAAATATAAACTTATGATATTTCCACACTTGAACTCCCTTAAGGCCTCGTTACCGAGTTTTGCAGTGATTTAGAAAATATTTTTTTATTGCTACGTAATACTCATATCAAAATTTCGCTGCACAGTTCTGACACTTATATGTTATAATTTGTAGCTGAATTTTTTTTGTAGAACTATACTGAACGGTTTTTTAGATTTCATTACCCAAAATACCACATTTTTCGTAGTGAAAAAAAACCAAAAATGAAAGAAATAATTTTTTTGCTGGCGAATGGTATATTATTAAAAAAAAACGCGTCCACAGTATTGTGCATCGTGTGATTGCACATTGACTCTAATTTTTTCAAAGCTTTTGGTTAAAAAATAATTGAGTTATTGGCACCAGTCTGAAAAAACTCGGGAACAAGCCCTTGCGTACTGGCACATAGGCATTTTATCCTATCTTTCCCCCCAAACCCCCTATTTTCCCCTTTTCCGCGGGCTTGTACGACCTCATGAGAAGAGCTCGCGTGAGGGTAAGGTTAATTTTACTACAGGTTACGAATTTTATATGAATAATTTTGACAAGGGACAAGTTCCGGTACTAGTTGTGCTGGTTTTGGTAAGAGGTTAAATTTATGCTAGCGCTTACAGAGACAACTTCATCCTTCGGCAGTGTTAAGATTTGCAACAAATCTATGTGGTGGTTTTACGATATCTGCTCCCATTTAGAATTAAAAAATTATATTCGCCAAACCAGCGAAAATATTAACCCATGGCCAAAAAACTTTGCATCAGTCGCCACACTGAATTTTATTATTTTTCACTGTTCTACAATTCCATGGGAAAAAATGTTAAATCTGTACTTATATAGCAGTTTTGGGTTTTGCACTCACATGATACCAGTACATTAAGTGGATAAAAATTGTCCTTGCTAAACTTGTCCATGATAGTTCGATAAGCTTCTTTACCTGTATTAGAATTAACCATTAGAATCCAGGTCATTAATCACACTGAATTTTTCTTAATTTCTTCCTGATTCAATATTTAGCCAGGTTTATTTGGAAATATTTCGATAGAAACATTAGCTAAATTACCTTGCCTTTCAATACTCACATTGCGTACAAAATATTAAAATCATAATTGTATAGTAATAAAGATTGTATTTATTTCCCAACATATACTAAAGGCTATATTGTAATATTGTAACTATAGCTAATAATATACTAATGACTAAATTACTCCTATCACAAATTTAGTTCCCAAAATACACACCTAATCATAAAATATAATGTTTCTGTGAAGAAACCTTTCATTTATTGTACGAAAATGAATAATTCCAGCATAAAAGTGACAGCCTCGTATGGTCACACATTCCTATTTATTCTGCTACTTCTAATATTATTTTTAAATTCTGAATTGAAACAGATGTTGTGGAACGGTCACATAGATTTGATGAAAATCCTTTTTACAGTATAACCTGAATTTTCCAAATAATTTATTTTTAAGTTTGGCTAATTATTGACTTAAAGAAATTTAGTTAAAGTTGATTAATCAAAATTATACAATATTTACTTAGAAAATTTAAGCTACAGTGTGAAAAATGATTTCACCACATCTATGTGGTGGGTTTACAAAGTCTGCACCCATATAAAATTAAAAATTAAATTCGGTGAACAAGGGTAAATACGAACTTATGGGCCAAAAGGCTCTGCATCAATTGTCCCACTGAATTTTATTATTTTTCACTTTTCTGCAATTCTGAGAAATAAATGCTAAATCTGTGTTTAGATAGCAAAGACTGTATGCCTTGTTCTACATTACAGGCATTCCGTATTTTCAGAAATTCACCGATGGATCCATCAGTGTTTGAAGCACTGGTGTACATCGGTTGAGGCCATTAGGGGCCATCCGGTTGATGGTTTTTTGACAATTTTTCGTTACGAGTGAAATGGGATGAATCTACTCGTGTTACTTAACACTATACTTTAGTATCATATGTAATAGTATATAGTTATATATATATCACAGAAAGTTATAAATTAAATAAATAACTTGTTTTTGCAGAAAGTACATATTTTAAAATTCCCACAATTTTCCATGCACAAAAATATGGTAAGTTTGCTTTCTTTGCCCCCTCATTCCACAATTAATTACGTTATTTGAAAGGTTTTTGTAAGATTGTGTTCAAAAATTCACCGGTCGAAATTTCGGCGCATATCCACCAGACTCACCGGATTTTCAGGTCGGTTGAACCGGTGGATACATCGATTTAACCGATTGACAGCAAAACAGTAATTTACGAATGCCCGGTGCACACCGGTGGATGCACCAGTGAATTTCCGAATTCGCAGATTGCGATTTAGCTATTGACGTGAGCTGCAATCAGTCCGGAAAATTTGAATACAAAAAAATGTTCCATTAATTGCGGCC
Organism: Medauroidea extradentata; assembly: GCA_003012365.1. NCBI lineage: Eukaryota > Metazoa > Arthropoda > Insecta > Phasmatodea > Phasmatidae > Medauroidea > Medauroidea extradentata. The sequence continues at coordinate 37,654 of PNEQ01004002.1, forward strand.
TAATATACGTCAACAGCTAAATCGAAATGCCTGTGCCGTAGCAAAAGATAAATATAATTTGCCTTATAATCGCAGGTTTAATATTATTATTCTCAGAAACGAAAAATACAACTAGTCTACCGAATATTGCGAATGAAGCCGAGCCTTGGAGAGGGTTGGACGACCCTGCCAGTAAGGAAGATGGTTGCAGGACTCACTTGACATGTCGAGTCGCACCTGGACGTTGCTGCCATCGGGCACGGAGTAGTTGCCGACGGGGCGGGCCAGCACGACGCGGTCCGCCACCTCGTAGGAGAAGTTCTCGCTGAAGTAGAGGCTGCCCCACGCATGTCCCAGCCGCACAGCCTCTGTCGCCTCCTCTCTACTATCGTAGAACTCCTGCCGGACCAACATACACATCGTCCAGTCAGCTCTTCATTCATTGCATACACAGCTCTCATCCCTTTGTTGGCGTTGCTGTAGCTGAGATAATATCGGTCGTAATCATAAAACTAAGCCTTATAAACCTGCATTGGACTGTACCACGAACTTTCCACAAATATAACAAGGTAATGCTTGAAGTCCCATTGAAAAACGCATTCTACGAAAACACTGCACGCAAGTTTATAGATGCGATAAAGTGTTTTAAGACACGTGTTATGTTCGACTTATCGCCTTCCCGTGCCCCAAACGTAAAGAGAAAGCTACCTTCCACTAACTCTTAATTTGCAACTATAATTCGTAAATGGTCACCTACGTAGTTGATAATATGCACATATAACCATAAAATGTCTCTCTCTCTCTTCATACATACACAAACACACACACACACACACACACACATATATATATATATATATATATATATATATATATATATATATATATATACATAGATACACACAAAGGATCTTCACAAAAACACCGACAAACTCCGGTAGGTGATTCCTAGTGAAAAATAAAGCAGAAAATATATAAGACATTTTGTACGTTACCGTAATTTTAAGAGAGTAATTCGCCTTTGAAAATCAAATTTCAATACTTGGATTTCCCCACAAACCGAATACTAATCAACGTAAACTGACAAAACACAGGATGTTACTACATGACAATATGGTCGACAAACCAACAGTAAACGCCAGATGATACATTCAACCCTTACGAAAATAAAATGGGGGGGCCACCTTTAATTTACTGACAAATTTTTTAACGTAAGGAGAATCCCACATTTAAAAGTGATTTATTGGGTAATGTGAACTTAGTAATATAAAATGCCTTCTTAAAGCGACTGTCTAAGACTCATAGTTTTCGTGCAAAACGCATGTGAAGTTTTGGCGTGGTGACACAGAGCCTAGTGTGTAGGCAACACTGCGTATACGAGTGTCTGATTTATTCCGCAGTGCCGCACAGATGACCGCGGATATTCACTGTAAATATCACGTACCGTAGTTTAAATATCTCACACAACCGTAATCAACATGTTGTTTCTGGCTGAATTTGTGTGTGTGTTTAAAAATAATCATAAACGTGCAAATGAAATAAATATCTCGTCGGTACAATGCACGGAGTTAGACATTTAAACAGTTTGTGTAATTCTGGCACTACTGAAAAGTGTAGGGCAGCCGATATTGTTTTCAGCCAGCACTGTCCGGTATTGCTTATACCAATGGTGATACTGCCTTGAGAAGGAAAAATAACATTATTGAGGATGTTTGAAATTAAAAACTTTGTTTTCAAAACACTTCGCCAAAGAAAATTCTAATCGTCTTAATTTTTATTGTTTTTGTCTAACTTACGTTTCAGATAAATAAAAATCTACGAACCACAAACTAGTCAGTGACTCAAACATTTGCGGGCGTGTGATGAAGGATGTGGTTCACTATTTGACATACGTTAGGCAATTATGGTTTAAAATTGACGTCAGGGATAGATGAACTAACAGTCGCCAAGTCATTTAATTTTGTAAAGTACTCGCGACTGTGACACTGCTAGGCGTGCCAGAAAGTTGTGTTGAATGTTGTGCAATATGCATGGAGAGAAGAAAAAATTTGGAATTTTAAGCTCTTCCAATTCAACAGGAGCGGGCGGTTCGGATTTATCGGTACCGGAACAGCCCTGCTGTAAACTTGTAGTCAAATGTCAGGTTCCAAAACACTCCTAACATTACAATATCATATCAGTTACGTGATTTCGTGTCAATAGTGATACATCGACGCCGTTTCCTTATCCCTCAACCCTAGTGTTGTGTCTGTCTGGTCTTTAATGCAGATTTCCTAAATATTAGTTGTCACTCAAAGAATGTCACATCAGTGTCACACAAGCAGTTCAGCATTGTGTTATATTCACACCGTTAACGGTTTATTACAGTAAACATTTTTGTTATCTGATATAAACACTCTTTAACTATTAAGTGACATTTAAGGCTAAAACTCTAACTTAACCAATTTATTTTAATGTTGTGTATGTTTAACGCTGGAAGAGTTAACGGCACATGTTAACAAACAACACGTTTTAACCTAAATCATAATACATATCCGAGAAGGGACTACCCCAACCCGTCTCTATTATTGTAGACTACCATTTGTGCTGACACGGACATGAAAATGCTTTGTGTAAAGTTGGAGCTTTATCGTGCAGTTAAACAAACATAATAAAATACTCATATTGTTTCATTTGCACACTTATTATTTATTTTTTAATAATAATAAAAAAATCAAAATCAGCTAGGAACGAAGTGTTGGTAACGGTTATGTGAGCTTTTTAAACTACGGTACGTGATGTTTACAGTGAATGTCCACCGTTATCTGAGCGGCACTGCGAAAACCAGACACTCGTGTACGCAGTGTTGCCTACACACTAGGCCAAAACTTCACATGCGTTTTGCACGAAAACTATGAGTCCTAGACAGTCGCTACAAGAGAACCTTTTTATTACTAAGTTTACATTACCAAATAAATCACTTTTAAATGTTGGATTGTCCTTACGTTAAAAAAAGTCGTCAGCAACAAATTGATCTGCGACTTTAACACAATACAATTTATACATGTTTCAGCAATTGTACTTGTAGTTTACAGTGTAACTGTAATTAGTTGCTAGCATTCTGCGTATCGTAGCAGTTGTGGACGAAATGTCCACCATCGTCTGTACGCTGAACACATTACATGGATGTTTGCAGGTTTGCCTATGCTCTATGTTCTGTATGTCATGCTGATAATAAACCAAACACGAATAACTTCGTGAGGTAATATATAAATAATTAAAATAATAGTACAGTATCAATATTGTTTCTCCAAAGTATGGCAACTACAACCGCCACAGCGGTCTAATGGTCTTGTCTTCCTACGAGGCGATATGGTTTTGATTACCGCCGGGTGTCACGCCAATTTTCACATGTGGGAATCGTGCCGGTACGATGACGTTGGCCGATGGCTTTCATCGTGGCTCTCCCATTTTCCTTATCCTCCATTCCTAGTGCAACCCCATGTTCACACTCTGTCACCCCTCTTTGGCTCTCAAAATCATTAATGTTTCAAGCCGGCCGAATCTCTCCATTCATCCTGTCAGTATTCCTACAAGAAATCATTTATGCTTGTTGCTGATTCTAAAGTCATAAAAACGCTTTTATGTTTTTTTTTCTATTTGTGTCTGTTAATGTCTTTATTTGTTTAATTTAAATACTTGTGTACAGTACAATGGTATGCATTACTATCTCGTAATACTTTGTTTTTTAAATGCATCTCACCCACGATCGCAACACACGCAACTAATTCTGAATGTGTTTAGCAAGTAGCCTACACGGCTCGACACACTCGGTCCATTATGCATGCATGATACTTCTTTAAGGAGTTAGGCGAAAACTGTTTTTTCTGCAAGACAAGGCTCTCTGAACAGTTTTTGGGTTTGCAATTACACCCATGTTACAAATTAAGAGAATATCATGACCTACGACTTTTTCCATTTACAAATGTTTCAGCTGCGTGGTACCTACCATTTTCGTTCACAACTGCTACGATATGTACGCAGAATGTTTGTAACAAACTGATCTGTGACTTTAACATTATTGTACTTGTTGTTTACAGTGAATGTCCACCATCGTCTGTACGCTCCACACATCACACGGATGTTCGCAGGATTGCCTATGATCTAGGCTGTGTATGCCTGCGCGAATATTCAAGTGCATTTTGAGCATAAACGGTATGCCCTAGACAGTTGCAATAAGAGGACCTTTTTTGTTACACAGGTATCATTTCACAATAAACCATCTTCAAATGTTCGAAAATCCTTACGGTAAAAAAGTTGTATGCAATTAAAGGGTAGACACCCCTCGTATTTTAATATTGGTAGAAGGTGTCAGGTTGTATTTGCTGTTGATGTGAAGTGTCCCAACAGCATTCAGCAATGCTGAAAATATTGTTTTTTTTATGTAATCTAGTTTCCGATATTTTGGGGAAATACGATTATAAATTTTGATATTCAATGACTCATTACTCCCTTAATATTAAGTTAAGGTGAAAAATGCAAAATACAATTTCTGCTTATTTTTTTCATAAGGATTCACCTGCCAGCGTTTGTAGGTGTTTTTCAGACTCAGCCTTTATATAATCCACACGTGGTAGTAAAAATATGTATGTCGTGCGAGATATGAATTTCATTCCTTAATACAAAATAGGCAATTAATGATTAAGTCTTATAATTGGAACTACTTTCAGAAGCGTCTTGACACAATTATTGTACTACAGCTAATCACAAACGATTAATCCACGTGTATTTGTTTACACTAGCTCAAAAGTATGAATTACGGGAGCATAACTTCAATTCTTTCTTGTATTCATTCTATGCTATGCGTAATGCGCAATAGCTTTTGTGCCAGGACAAATTTAAATGCGGATATAGCAGAAGCAAAGTAAAAAAAAAATCTATGGTGACATTTTCAATGAAGTCAAGTGAGTGGCTCAGCAATCGACGACGTGATATCACAGATAACACAATCGGTTACAGCATAGGCTGTTGGGTGAAAACAAGTAAGTCCCTCATAGAGCTGCCGGTTTATTGTTACATAGCTGCTTGTGTATGTATGTGTTTTTGTGCGTGCGCTTTTTGAGCAGTATATGATGAGGTGAGAATGGCGCGGAGCCGAAAGGATGAATCGGGGGAAACGAGATTTTCCTCTGTAAACCAGCCAATTAACGGCATCTTATGGCACTATTCCCACGTGCGAAGATACGGATCGGCCCCGCCGAGATTATAACTCGGATCGCCTTGGTGAGAGGTGAGCATCCTAGCCATTTGGTAACTGTGGCACCTCCATTTTGGAAAACAAACCGAATGTTATGGATGGGGAAGGGAGGTGGTAAACAACGCTTTCAAAATATACCTACATCTATAATATATATCTGTACATAGAAGGTATTTTTTTTTTTTTTTTTTTGGGATTCGTACCCAAATCATTGTGATATGAGACTAGTACTTTTGGCTCCCTCGGACAAGGATCTCACTCCTTGATGGACTCGTCAAAGAGTTCAAGTACGGAAATATATTTATTTCACATTTATAGTCCTACACATGGTAACAACAATAGGCAATACGTATTTAAAATAATGAAGAAATCTTGACGGTGGTTCTCATTTGGCAGTGTTATGCACTTTTTGTCTGGAATAGTTTTCTAAAACTTAAAAATGTATACGATACATTTAGGATTAAATAATTATAATTCTGATCTCTATATAAAAACCAGTGGCTGCAAGCTTGGTAGTGTTCACTTTACTGTCTTCAATACACATGCCTCGCGCACACCTTTACCAACGTTGTCGCTGGATATAGGTGCCACACGTTAAATCCAACCTTTTAGACATTCAACTGTTGGAAAAATAGCACTGAAAATATTACATTATGTACTATACAATTATTTAAACTTGTAACAACAAAAGTAATGTATTTATTTCAAATAATTGCAAGGTACTTACGGTGTAACTCTGTGTGCAATTTGAGGTGCTTATATTTAAATCAGTTGAAATAGTTTCCTCTTAAACAAATTTTTGCAATCACACGCAAAATGCATTATACTTTTGCAATACGCAAATGGGATGCGGAAATTAAGCTAAGAGTGAAATATTTGTTACACAATATTATTTTGGAAATCGTGAAGAATATTAATAAAAACGATACTACTAAAGTAATGTGACTTATACCACTGTGAATCTCAGCCCCTCATTTGTCGAAATGTGAATTCATATGGTGCTTACAGAAATGTACTGGGTCGGTAGTACTGGTCACGTGACTGGTTCTACTCAGTCGTTGGATACTTAACGAGCGGTCGTAAATCTGAACAGTAGTTACTTGGAGGCTTTTATTAAAAAAAAAAAAAAAAATATAACAAAATCTGCAGAAGCGGTAATTTCAGTCGCCGATCTGGAAGACCTATGGTATTAGACCAGGTTAAAACAATGAAGAATATCCTTTTGTGCTGGTATAATATACGTATGTAGCATTTAAATTGCGTACTAGTAAACCTGAATTACGTTTTTCTGGCGACATTTTTACTTGATAAACTACTTCAGACTTGCATTCAAACCGCGTTACAACATATTTTTTCTATTATGTACACATTACGCGCGCTTTCGGTTTCCTTTGTATCGTCTGCTGGCTGCTATCTACCATAATATAGAGCAGGGTGGATCTAAGGGATCCGGCGCCGGGATCGAATTGAACATTTTGAGATCTTGAGGGCCGGTATATCTTTATCGCATGACGTTTCCGACCGATTTACTCGCTATCCAGTGGATCCGAAGTAGTTTCCGTAAACGCATATTAAAGGCTGATCTTTTCCGTGCTGCATCTATAGTGATGTAGCATGACTCAATTTTCAGACGGGGAAATGGTGGGGGTAAAGACACTCAAAATTTGTTGTTGCACATTACCAAACATATTCTTAGAAAAACCACAAAAAATGCTTAACTAACTACGTGATTTTTTTTTCAGCAATTGGGATATTGATTGACCATTAATCCACATAAAAAATAATATTTATGTCTACATCAAAGAGTTCCAACACGTAATTTTTCGTTTAACAGTTGTAAATCGCTGAAAATTATTTTGATATTTGGAGTACGTGTTCCCCCGAGTCAACCCGTGTGTCGCTAACCAGGAGCAAGAGGGGTTGCGGGTGAGGGGAAGAGGTGTAGGAGGCGGAAACGCTCAGCAGGGCACGTGCCCCCTTCTCCACAAAACACTTAAAAATATGTGTATGCATAAAAAGAAAAATGTTGTGCAATTGCCACTATTTGAACTCTTTGCCATAAGATGTGGACCCAAATATTGATGCGTTTGGTATTTATGCTTCATTTAGAATTATTCCCAGCACTTTAGGGTTTTGTTTATTAGCGTAAAGAATAACAATTTGAGTGACGACAGTAGGGGTATAGAGTTGTGTACAGTTAGTTACCTTGGTGATGATGTCGGCGGGCAACTGTGCGATGAACTGGCAGCTGAGGTCGGTGAGGTTGCAGGCTGAGATGGGCAGTGTGTCGTCACAGTGACGTCGGATCGAGCTCAAGTCGTCGTTCACCACGGCCAGGGGCAGCCCGCGAGGGTTAGACTCGAACGCCGCGTACACGCACGTCACAGCGAACACGCACAGCCCGAATATGAACGACACGTACCTGCAGACAAGGAACAACGCCACCTTCAATAAAGCTAATTATGCACCAATCTAGGAAGATCAGTGTTATTATGCTGTAAAAAAATCCCTAATTAGTAATGAAAGTTTTTAACCCACTCCGAGTATTGGACTCTTACTATACTTAAGCTTGTACACAGAGCAAAATGTTGAGTATTGTTGCTATACAAGTCTTATGACAAAAGTGTTCTTTTGACAATTTGCTAAAATTAATAGGGACACTACCATTGGTATATGGGAAACAATTTTAGCACACCTACTTCCTTAATCCTCCTATCCATCGGTATGATAACTTTACAAATAATATCGCCACTAGTTGCCATAAGAGGACAATATCAGATACATGGTAGTTAGCAGGTACACAGACATTTCGTGTGTCCAACGTCTTGCTGGTTGGACTTTACATCCCCGTGTACACTTGTCTTCAGCTACTGTTTCATTGGCTACTGCTCCAGTGAGGGCCCTGAGAGTTTTCATTCAGCTCTCCTATTGGTTCATGTCCCCAAGGAAGAGTTTTAGTAACAGTGACTAGGGTCATGAACTTTTGGCGAAAAGAATTTTGCCCCAGCTATTTTCGCGAAATGTTCATGGCCCTAACAGTGAACCAATCGCGAAAGTAATTCACGTGTACACGAGTTTGAAATCTTACGTATTTTCAAATGAATTCGCGGAATTTCCGGGTCACTAATAGTTATGGATACTTAGTGACACTGGAAAATCGCGAAAATATTTATCGTAGTCTCCAATAAACTGTAGTATCTCAATCGAGACACGTGTGAACAGTTTTCTGGCAAACCACAAACGTTCTGTGTTACAACTGTTCAGTTCTAATTGGGTCTGTTGAAGAGGGACACGGTACTTCATAAAAAAGATAGCCAATATAGTTGCAAAACCTTCAGTGTTATACTTAGCATGTTGGAGCCTAGCAAACAATCAACTTTTCCCGCGATTTACCAGTGTCTCTATGGATACTGATTTATAGCCGGAAAATAGTACTGTTTTATGCAGTTAAATATAATATTTTGAGACAATGGAAAAATTTGGAAAAAGGTTTGTGCCAACACACACTTGAAAATGTTGCAGTTTCTTGCAACATTAATGACTGGGTGATATATGACTGACAAGACGCAGCTATCTGCAGACCAATTACAGGCATGAAATATTGCAACACTGGAATTCTCATTGGCTCAGTAAAATACGGTAACATCTTCACATACAGGCGAAAGGCAATAACATTTTGCTAAAACGGAACGTAGGCCTACCCTGAAACCCATTAAAAAGTCAGGGCTATTCTGCCATACAAAGGGCCCCGTTTTTTGTCGCGAAAAGATTTTTGTCTTGCTATATGTCAGTGTCTCACATGCGTATCGGTAGCTCTGCTTCATGATTACTGGCAGCTTGTCTTTGTTCAGACACGTTTCTCATTTGACTGCACCAATCACAATAAGATTATCATGACTCCGTACGTCGGTAACTTGCCACGACAAGTGAGGATAACATATTTCAGTCACAGACGATGTAGCAGGGCTGCAGATGTGAACATAAGGCATTCTTCAAAAATATTTTCGCCATAAAATCGTGGCTCTAGGCATAAATCATCGAATGTCAGTACCTGATTTTCTTCTCTTGTTACTGGCGTGTCCCCATTTGATTAGGTCAGTGCTATCTCTTGGTGCGCCAGTAATACGTATTTGTGATTCGTCTTTAAACAAGTAACTTACATAACATTCCCCATTTAAGCGAGGCGCAGGCTGCTAGATGGTTTTGGAAAGTAATACACTAACACGAAACATTCTCACGATTTCCCACTATCTTTAGATATAGTCGTTTAGGGCTTACAGATCTTTCGTGATAACGTGCTAGATTGTATTTTTGGGAAAAGGGTTGAAAGTTGGGAATGTTTTTGTTTTTCAGTAGAAACTTAAAGAAAGTAATTTTTTTAAATCTGGGCGAGCTGATATTAATGTTATTACCATATCTAGTTTTATTAGATTTCTTACTGTTACAGCTAATCAGCGGCAGAAATTGTCCCTTGCCAAACTCGTCCTTAAGAAATTATGTTATTTTTCTAACCTGTTGTCCTCAGTAACGTAACATACATATATGTGGCTAGTGACTGTTTTTTAACTACTAACGTCTTGGGGTTCTAACCACAAAACACTGACATGTGGTGTCGCAGTAACCATATTCTGATTGGCACAGTCGGATAAGAGACAATCAGCACAAACGCAGCCAATAAGCACGAATTATAGCTGAATGTGTGCACGTAAGCAGTGGCGGCTCGTGGGTTGTTGTCAGGTAGGGCTGCAGTTGCCAAGATCTGTACAGGGTTGTGCGCTGGTTGACTCTACAGCCACTGACACGCTGATGTGCAGGTGCTCCTTACTACTGAGTGGTCACAAAACATCTAGTAGCCGGCAAATATTTCATGGTCGTTGGTCTACGGCGCGTTCATCAAGAGTGTACAGTTCCGACTATCTGCAGCCCCACCTGGCAACAATCCACGAGCCACCACTGCACGTTTGGTAATGAAACAAGCTGCTGCAGAAACTTTTTCGAGAAAATTCAAGATAAAAAATATTAGCTCCGACTATAAACTTTGAGCACGTGTAAGGTAAATTCTACTCCTTTTTGGAAATATCAACGTTTAAAGTTTGGCAAGGGAAAAGTTCTGCTGCATGAGCTCTGATATCGGTAAGAGGTGTAAACTGACCAATCACAGAGCTTTCGTGATTATGAGGTTACACGAAGTTGATAATTTAAAGGCTGGAATTAGTTTGTTTTTAACAAGAGGGGCAAGACCAATGCTGATGCTGATGGTCAATCTCTATGTGTGACCAAATTGAACGACGCCTTGTTGCAGCCAATAACATGGGATGTCCTATATCACGGTCGTAGAAGAACAGGTCTGGACACTCGCCTATCTACCAATGTATTTTGCTTGACCCCCTTGTTGTTTGGCTGTAGTTCGTAAAGTTACCGAGAATGTCGTACTTTTTGGCGCTGTTTTCCGGGCGGTCGGACTCAAACTCCGTCCACTTTTTTCCATTGTTAAATTTATAAAGTAAATAAAGATTGCTGGAGCCTTTTCTTAAATTTGTGAGTGAAGAAATATTTCATGAATTGATAGAAAATACGTTTTGATAAATTGTTTATCTTAGCGGTAAGGAAGTGGGCGGAGTTTAGTCCGACCGCCCTAACATCAGCGCCAATAAAACACAATATTCTCGGTAACTTGGTGAACTACAGTCAAACAACAAGGGGGTCAAGTATCCAGGCGAGTGTCCAGACCTGTTCTTCTACGACCGTGGTCCTATACCAACGTTTATTTGTTAAAAAAAAAAAAAAAAAAAAAAAAAAAAAAACGTTACCATCTCCCCTGCTAACGTACACGATATCTTCGGCTGCAATATGTCAGCGTTCAATTGGTCATGTAACAAAATAGCAGCGTAACAGTCTAGTTCTTAGTCTTTGATTTTCACTTCAAATTTAAATAACTTTTCTCATTGCCAAGCCTAGTTAAATCAAATTTTTACTGCGGTCTTGTATTTCAACCCGCTAGCGATAGCAGCACAACTACTCTGTTTCCCTGCGCCAAACTCTCCTATAAAAAAAACACATTTTCTTTCTAACCTGCAGATAACCTTAGCGCGTGGGAGCGGTATGCCTACCGGTCACACCATATGGACACGTGTTCTGAAGACCGTGGCGTATTAATGGGGAACTCGTTCCTTGTCTCTTTTATACTACTGGATGAATAGTGTACCTGATCCTTCTAGTCTAATGTTCCACAGACAACTCAGTGTTGTTCATTGTAGCTTAGCACAGCAAAAATTTCCTGTTCGTAGTTACACTTTATGGAAAATTTTTTGTTTTACAAACCTAAGTCTCGTCAGTTCGATTCTATTAAGCCGTTTGACCTAGCATATAAAAATGAACACACCAGTGAGTTCTTAACCTCACAGTGTGAGCACATATTTTTGTTTTTTATGTAAATCAGGATGTGAAAGAAAATCACATTTCAATGGTAATTTTTGGTCAGCGCTTAACAACACGTCTTGAGAGATTGGAAGGCTGATATGAGAAGAGATGATAATTTTGATAATTTTTGGCTGGGAAACTTGACTACTTCCTAGGTTCCAACGTACCTTCAGCATGTCGGTAGTTTTGGTTATGCCTCTGGGAATCCTGCTATTGCAAGATTTGACGAGGTTTGATTGATCTGTTTAGGTCTACAGCTACGTCGTGTCTTGTCGGACAGTTATCATTCAATAATGTACGCTGCAAGAAAATCGAAAGCGACTCCACGGAGAATCGAACACATGTCAATATGAAAAGAATAAATAAATCAAAATAGCACATACACGCGACGCACGTACTAGTCGAAGTAACGCCGTAAGTCGTGATGAGTTTGCTATTGTTTGACAGTGGCGTACATGACGTTTACGACGAAGAATGCGTACACGCCAGGGACTCAGAGCTGGCGCGCGGACAGTGGGCATATGGTTTCCCGCATCCTGAATAATGATTTCATTCGTCGACTGTTTCTGTGTCCTATATGTGCTGGTCAAAGACAGAAGTTTACCGTACAAACTATACTAATATTATTATTTTAAAAACAAATACGGACTTCGTGTAAAGGGGCAGCTATGGGAATATTATTGCAAGTTATGTTTTAAACAGTTTTGGGAATTTAGGATAAAGGTTTCATATTACATATGAGCTCTACAGTGACCAACTCCGAGTTTCAAAACTAAACTGTGGTTAATTTGCGTTCAGAGCTTTGAAAACCACGTGGCTTGTATAATGTACACAATATTTGCACTACATTTCAAAGAACGAGTATGGTTTTAAAAGAGCAGTGCAGGTTATACAAGTTTATAATTACAATTGTAATACGCTCATATTGGCGAATAGAATGTCATGGAAAATCCATAATACTTCTACAGAAATTACGAGTGTAAATGAAGAGGACACGAGAAGACGATTTTGGTTAAAATGTACTGCAAAATATAAACACAAAGAATATATGAACTTGAATTAGATTATCCTCTCTTTTTTTTGTCAGTCTTTATAAGACTTGATGCCACTGTCATGTAGGACCGAACAATTTTGAGAACAGTGATAAAATTATTAATTTATAAGACTTTGAACGCCCCAAACGTGTACTTTTAAAACCAAAATTCATTTAACCGCACCGCGTACCACGTGTTTCAAATGCGTTGTAATGTACAGCGAAATATATATTTTTTACTAACATATTCCACTTGCTCTCATTGTGCAAATGAACGAAAAGAAAGCATACTTTAGACAAGGATGGAACGGCAATAGTAAGACGCCTTGCTCATTAAAAACGCTGTCCCTCCAAACAAAGCTAGAAACGAACTTCTTGGCTGCCGTACTTCAAAATGTACTAACCGGATATATGAGAAACTCAGATAGAATCGTGCACTGAACTTTGATACTGACTTTCCACCAATAAAATCGTATGGTTACCGCTAAAATTCGAATAGTAAAAATCGATCAGTGGAAATAATGCATGCTAGTTTACAACTTGGTTCATTACGGCAATGCGGAATTGGATGGGGGCTTTCAAGGTCGTCCTTATAGCTCCGTCGCTTCTGAGTCTTATACAGCATACAAATCTCCGTGTTACCGCCGAACTATGAGTCAACATTGGCATTAGAGTCGCTGTAACCCTCCCTGGAGAGGCAGACCATCAGATGACGACAGAACATAAAAACAAGCAGCAGCGTCGTTCATTGGACGTGACGGGCACACGCGGAAAACCACCAACCCGGACCTTGAAGGAAGTTTCGACGTATAGAACACGACGTTGAGACGTTGTCCACAGTCTGCAAACCAGGCGGCGTAGCTTTCTATTCAATGCACATCGGCGTTACGAAGCTCGGTCGCGGATGTAAATAAATAATCCTTTTCCCAGCGACACTTGTCAGCGTATTCCCGCCGTGATTCGAGTGTCGAGTTCCTTTTTTGAATAAACTAAGGTGTGTCTCTCTTCCTTATGGTATACGTGAAACTATTGCTACGACAGATTCTACTCTCAAGGTTTCAGAACTTTTTCTTGTTTATACCGGAATCGCAATGGCGCGATAGTAGCAACACGATCGCTGCGACACTAAAAACAAAAGACGTCCACCAATCAGCACAGATGTTTATGAGACTTCAGCGCAAAAAAAAATGCTGACACGATGCGAATTCCTAATAGAAATTATATCGATTTTGTTCGAGTCGGAATTAAAATTTGCGCCCAAATAATGGTGAAACTGGTGAGTTAGTGGTAAATTGCGTTAATTTTATTTAAAAGAGAGATTTTCGTTGGTTAACCAAAGCAAATCATTAACATTTTCAAGCAAACGTGTAATTGTGTTTTTATTTCCACATTTTGGAAAGTAAGTGGGTATTTAAAATATGCTAGACATAAACGGAAATATCTGAAATAGGCCTACTGTAAGTATCTGTATCTGTCGTACTAGAGGTTAGTTTGTAGTGGCCATGAGCTGCTGACATGTAATATTTTTTTTTAGTATCCAAACTAATGTTCGCAACAACGAAAACTTTTAGCGTCGCATCGCGTCCGTCGTGTCGCTTCTGTCGTGCCTATGTGATTCCGACATTACTCTTGACATTGCATCGAAGACGTTGCTAAATTTAAATCGCAGCATTAGAAGATATTATTAGTTAAGCTTGTGAACTCTATCATCTGCTGGCTATATTAAACTGTCATAAACAGCAGCATAGACTAGTCCATAAGTTATGATTCTCAAAGTTATCGGCTGTGACACTGGCGTCTGCATATGAAATAGTTTTTGTAATTTCTGACTACGGATCTCTTCACCTTATAGTGATGCAATACTTTTATGAATTTATTTCTTATAAAGGTCATTTTTGAAATGTGATAAGCGAAATTAAGTAGGTTGTCGAGGAAGATGTAATGTCGGTTAAAAGTAATGGCTGCTACGTAAAGCTCACACATCACGCTATGAACATTTATTTTGATTACTTGTTTGTTGTACAGTATTTTCAATTTACGTCACTGACAAAGAGAACAGATGAATTTCGCATATTAAGATGCACTTATATCAAAACTGCGACAATATTCATTCTTGATAAAGGATTCAAACTTACTGGAATAATTCCACGAGTATGCTCCATTTCTTATCGTTAGTACGTGACGATCCATTGGTGTGGTGCAATATCGCATGTGTTTCCCCACTAAAATGTGCAACTATTCTGGTAGTTCATGAAGCCAGCGTGGAAAGACTTATTTCTAGTACCGTGGCAGCGGTGTACAGGATGAGTAAAGATAGAGTGCCTGGATTTTACGTAAAGATAGCATGTAAATAAGTAAGTTGAATGTGTGTTTTTTTTTCACGTTGTTCGTAAGTGAATATAGCGAGAGTAGTGTTACCCATAAAATGGACCCAACACTTCTTAAAAAAAAAAAAAAAAAAAAAAAAAAACCCGCACACACTTGATCTTTTATTGTTTGCTCACAATCCAGCATGTCGTTGCCTAACATCAAGCAAGTAGATTTTTATGATATAAATTTTTAAGTGAATTTTGAGGGTTGTAATATAACCATAGGTGGTACGGGATAAAGTGAGCACTTTTTGAACCCTGGTTACATTTTTCTAATCAGATAATTAATAGTTTCCTGCCGTTTTTAAACATAAACAGCCGTTCTCAAAGGTTAATGTTTGAAGCATCAATAAACAATATTTTTTAAGTGTAATTCTAGACAGATGGTCTACAAATATGCTTACTTTTCGCGAACCACCTTTGCCATATACTATTTGAGGAACAATTGGAATACAAGGTTTTGACTTATTTTTATATAACTATCCCCACGCAGAATCAATGTACTTTGTCCTAAATCAAACTGTATAACTTCAAATGTCGACAATGCAGTGCACGCTAAGGCGTATTCGAACTGCCGTAAGGTCGGCTAGACCTGTGTCCAGCCACCACTATGACGCAGGACGACCGGCATTTTTAGCATATTAAAATTAGGGCATCGTGGTTGATGGTTAAGTTATCAACTTCCTAATTTCTAAACTACATATCCCAATTTAGCAGGTACCCGTCATGTTTCTTTTAACCACAAAAACATACGCGAGCATGGATATACGCATCGTTATGTTTTGCGGTCGTTTTTGATGTTATTGATAGCATCGCTTTGTGAAAGGCTTTTCTCACGTATCGTATTTATGAATTCACTTTAAGTTTGTTTGCATGGCCGTATGTGTATTATGTTTGGCAAAAGCGTCACACATAAGCAAAATTTGTAAAAAATAATCCACCAATCCACCACAAAATTAAATACATTTACAACGTATCGAAAGGATAAAGTAAAGTATCGTGTTGAATATTACAACAGTTATTATAAAAATACACTGATCCGGCATTTCTTGAATTGCGAAACAGGTCACTTAAACTTATTTTAAATATTAGAGTTTCTCAGATACACTTTTAAATTATTTAACTATACAAGTAATCTGACCACGGAAAAGATAGATAAAAAATCGTATTTTTACGATAGCGATACTGATGACTACATAGCCTTCCAATTTGATAACTCTTTATAACAAATCATTAAATTAATTAATTAAAAGTTAACCTTAGGTAGAGACCAACAAGTCGGACACGGTTTGTCGTATTTTAGCCTATGTGAGCCTAGTAGCATGAAGGAAAACATACACATTTCTCTATTGAATCTGTAATGGCCCACTGTGACGGCTACCAGTGTAATTGACGATAATAACATTTACTAGGTAAAAGTTATCAGACATTCTTTGAGTCTGTTATATAATAGGGTAATTATAGGTGTTAAATGTTAAGGGTAATTATTCTAAGAGTATGTACGTACACAGGATCTCTGAACACACTTATGTAGTTCTTGAACAGCAGCGCTTTCATCCTGTTCGTGGCCATGATGCCGCCGAATTCTTTAACGTTGTCTTCGTCACCGACCTGCGAACATACAGTATCAATGTTCACCGTAAACGTAGCTACTTTATAATATCATTTCTGCAAAAATTTACTGGGATACTAGTGAATTGCACACGATTAACTCATATAAGAATGAGTCAGAATGGAGTGTGTTAGTTTGGCGTGATGATAGTTAATGAAAAAGTAAGTTGAAAATGTTTTTATTTATTAATTTTTTAAACTTTCCGGTTAAGTAAATTATAGTGGGAGTAATGCTACCACGGAAATATAATACACTTAAAATAAAATATAAATTATTACTTAATAAAGAATAATGACATTATGAATAGAGCCAGGACAATGAAAGGCTAGTTTAGTGTTTGGTTTTAATTTTTATAGTCGATTTTCAGGGTAGAATTATTCCAACCATGTTCAATTTATGGACAAATTGAAAATAAAGTTTCGACTTACTTTTCCATAAACTAAAATAAACACACACAGTCCTGATTTGCACTGTACATGCTATAAAACATTTCAAACATTAATTTTTGTTCTTCTGCTAGATGTTCGGCCGTGGCTTTGCCCACGAGGAATTTTTGAAGGAAAACTATAACGAAAACTTATCGTGTTAATGTGACGTTGAGTTGACGAAAACACAATTTACGACTTTTTGACACCCAAAGCATATACCTCACCAGGTTTGAGATATCGAGGATACCGGGAACATATATTTTACCCCTTTTCACCAATTAGTGGGTGCCTACACCGAAAGTGAAAGCCACCCTTAAATGTTCATACAGGAAATAGAAAATGAACTCTTCTGCCAGCTGCCACTAATATGTGCGTACATAATATCGCAGAAATTCCCCGTCGCCTTGCCTTACACGGGATTTAAACCATGACCTCCTACCAGTGTTCCAAACCACTACGCCAAGATAGGTCGTTAGCATCCTAAAATAATTGAGTGTTTATGTTACAAGCTCGTGTTGAAGGAAGTTTAGTATATAAATAGGAAGGCAAAAAGAAACCGATTTAAAATTATTTTTTCCGTGGCCATACCTGCTATTCGGGATTTCTCGAACATTCTACTTCTTTCCAACCCCTAAATGGTCGAATTGTGAAAAATCAAGACATACCTTTTCAAGTATTTCCGTAAGCTTCGTCACCATATTAAAAATAATTTCGACATCTCATCAGGTTTAAGAACTGCAGGGGATTAATTGGAATTATGTTTAATTTTTATATGCCCTTAGCGGTCGAATTAAAACAAAATTCTGTAAGTACCTTTAGGGGTGCACGTAAGCTTCGTTCTATCGCAAAAAACCACCTCAAATATCTCAACGGGTTTAAGCGCTATCGAGGGTATTTTAAAACACATTTCGATTCTTAGTTGGTGTCTGTGACGTAAGAGGAAGCCACCCTCAATATTTCATGACTCTAGGTTCAGCGGTTTAGACTGTGCGTTGATGAGCGAGTGAGGCATATAATTATATGTTTATATATATGTGTATGTGTGTTGACACACACACAATAGATATATTAATAGACTGACATGAAATACCATTACTGACGTTATTTGAAACAGAATTTACAGTTATTGTTCAATGGAGGTTTGAACATGAAATCTCACGAACTTTAAAATCTTTGCAAATTAGGCCTATGCTGTTGCCAACAGATATTTTAGTTTATGTTGTGAAGGACGAGAAAAAATAGCAAAGTAAAAACGTTTATTTACAAAGTCTAATAATGTTATTGTTTCCACATTTAATTAATTCCTTCATAACGAACAGAAATTTTGATATAAAATAATACATAATGGTTGTCAAAGTGATTACTTAGTTTAACATTTTGCAACAATTCGGCCTACCGTGAAAGGTGTAGGTATTATTTCTGGCGACATCATGGTGTAAATTTTCATGTAATGCACTTATTATTTTCATAATGACATACAAATATCTACACTGTAATTTATTTGCCACTTATACAAAAGTAAATAGCTTACAGAAATAATTCACACTGAAATAAAAGGTGACAAGTTTTCATTCGTAAATATCTCAATATAATTGACAGAAAAGTTCTTGTATTTTAATATTTAAAATTAAAACTTTTTTGTGTGATCGTGCAATTTAAAAGAAGGCGAAATCATTTCGAAGAATTATATTACAGTTTTCATGAAGAACTTCATAAGATTTTTCTTCCAGCGCGATCAATTTTACTTTCGCTGGTATGTTTAATTTGATATAAGTTACAAAACAAACAGTAATTTACCTATTTTTGTGCATCACTATGCTAAAGTTCTAGATTGTAAAATATTTTTAATAAAGTGAAAAAAGTCACAAGTAGTAAAGTATACACGTTAGAAAGTTATTTTGTGAAAACCTAGTGTTTTGAATTATTTTACTGATAAGGCACCAAATTCCACTGATGTAAGTAAAATAATTTATACCAAAAGAAAATCATTATTCACATATAAAGGTTGTAGTTTAAAAATAGTTAACTTAATAATAGGTTTTTATTGAAATTCTGTAAACATTTATTTGTGACGCAAACAAAATTCCGAGTGCAGTATTTACAGCAGGGGTGAATCTAAAATTTTTTTGGGGATGTACTGGCAAATATATGATATTCCGATTAAGAATGTGGGAAAACGTTGCAATGCTATTGTGTTCCGTGAAAGTGAAGTCAATAAATCGTAAACACGCCAAGTTGGTCTGGTTTATATATTTACAGGTTATTTTGTTTTTAGGATATAATTGAAGTTTTGACTTTTATTTTTGGGGTGGGGGTCACGATCCCAGTGACTCCTCCTCTGGATATGACAATGATTTTCAGGATATCTCAATTATTCTGACTGAACAACGTCATTAGAATACTTACGTAACGATGATCTGAATCAATCAGAAGTTTTCCTGTTGCCTGCTGCTGTACGCTGCATTTGCGTGAAGTCGGCTCTCTGCAGGTCTCCCGGGACCCATCGTCTGCATCGACCTATAGTGATGCAAAGAGTTGTCAGTATAATCCAGTCAACTGTACAAGGAAAAATAATGTGATCCTACCAAACAATTTACTTCGTGCTCACCACAAAAGCATTTTGTTGTAACCACTAAATTATTCTGAACACAACGTAATTTGGCAGGGAGAACTCACTTCAAAATTTTTCTTTCATTGTTTCAGGACTAACGCAAAAATAACTTTGCGTATAGCGTTTTGCTGTGATTCAAACAACATCACTACCTTAAGGTGGCCGCCTATCCTAACCACCAAGCGGCGTGTAGAGCTTCGGTCGTTACAACATTATTCGAAAACGGCAAGATTGATGTCTCCGTAGGAATACATTCAAAGAATATTACACGTGTACACTCAATATTTACCACGACTCTATAAAGAATAATTTCTAACACCCATAAATGGCGAAAATGGGCGTTTTTGCATTCCTATTCTGATATGAAAATCTAAAAGTCTTGACGCAGAATGTTTTACGAGGTACAGGCATTTACAATACACCTTTATCTTTGGTACTACGTCATATAATGATAGGTCACCACTAAATGTCTCATAGATGCTAGTTGTCAGCGAGAAGATGGCACACCAGTTCTGTGACTTGCGTCTAGAGGCTAGGGCATTGAGTACTCAGTGGATAGGGTGAGCCGTGATGTGTGTGCTTTGTCGTCCTCACCGCTCCCGTACTTAGGTCGCGAACACGCAAAATACGTTCACCAAGACTGCCACCATAAGCAACCAAAAAAACATTTTATTATTGCAGCAAATCACAGCCAGCATGTTTAGCTCAAATTCAAACATTGTATAATCCAAATTTGGTCTCAGTCGATTTACATAGAACTGAAATTAATTCGTAGATAATATTTTTGTATTTATAAGTGTTTATATTAGTTTGTAACGTATTTGACATGCAAAATTTATGTATATGTTAATAATTTGATTTAAGGATTATATTCAGATAAATTAGTTAAACAATATAGTAGAACACGTGAGAACAAATATTTTCATATTTACTCCAATCGAAAGGACTAATGTTTAGCAAATGTGTTAAGTAGGAAAGGTGAGAGCATTACAAAGGTTTCTACGTAACATCGTCTACAATATGTATGAAACACATAACATTTAAAAGCGCACGAGAATTTTTTGGTGGGTAGGGCACAATATGGGCGAATTGGCATTCATCTAGACGTGTGGTAAGATATCCTTGAAAAAAAAAAACTGTTTGCAATGGCGCTGAACGTACGTGTCTTGCGCGAAATATCTGTTGGCGAGCCTACGTTTACAGTGATAGGAATACAACCGATTCGGCAGAGATGTGTGACTGGTTGCCTAACTACGAGGTGTCCATCCGTATACTAGTACTGGAACTCTGTCGAGAGAAGTCGCTAGTAAGATTTCGTCTATAAAATTATTGTTTTTGCGCAAACCTGTATTTCAGTAAATAACTGTTACGGGAATAAGATTCTAAAAGGGAAAGTAAAAAAAAAAATATATCTTTAATCTTACGAGTGACGTTTGCCTTTAGGCCTATCAAAGATCTTGGGAAAAATTGATTAAAAGTGGCTTTAACAGGGTTTCGATGCTTAGTCACCTTAAGATAACGGACAAAAGTACATCCTGGAATATGCAGTTCAATCATTTGGCTTTATACACGAGGAATAATATCATACTGTTGCAAATCTACTGTGCGTGAAATTGGACTACGCGATCGGTAACTGAAAGCGCGTAGGATCTAAAGCCGGTTACTCGATACTCACCCCTTGGTTAGTCCCCGTTAAGGGCATTAGCTCGAGTTTCTTCGCATTTAATGTCATTATTTTATAAAACATAAATGGGATCCGATACCGTAAAATCGTTTCGTAACTTTGTTGTGACTTATTTAAACGGCATAGCCTACTCTAATTTTGTCGAGTCAGAAGACTGATAAATAGTTGCTAATTAGTTAATTAACGAAATTTAATTTTAATTGATAAATTAGCTATACTCATCATACAGTTTGTCTCGAAAAATTACATTGCATAGTAAAACTAATTTGCAAAAAAGTTACGAAGCAATTTTACGATATTGACTCACGTATGGATTTAAAGCGATAATTCTCTCGTAAGCCGAGAAACTCGGGCCCAAGCCCTTAACCACAAGGCGCTCGTGATGAATCCTTAAGAATGAGTTACATTACGTTATGTCCTTCGTATGTAATAAGGTTAAGTTCTCAAATTTTCCACTCGAAGGCAAGCTGAGGAAGTCGTTTGTATGTGTTAAACTAACCTTAGTGAAATATGATGAGTTAAAACTGTTTACTGTGGTCACACAAGAAACT
The DNA here is from genome assembly GCA_003012365.1 of Medauroidea extradentata. Lineage (NCBI taxonomy): Eukaryota > Metazoa > Arthropoda > Insecta > Phasmatodea > Phasmatidae > Medauroidea > Medauroidea extradentata. The sequence continues at coordinate 59,577 of PNEQ01004002.1, forward strand.
ACTTATATTAATAATGCAATGCTGATTCAAAGTGGACAATTTTTTGTAATATTTTAAACTACAACTGGCTGAAGATAACTTGAAAAAAATGGCATTTTATGAATTCGGAAACATTTGTAATTTAGTGTTGTTGCAAGAATTTCCTTGACGTAAGCAGGTTTTACGTATGGTCGACAGCATGGCCGTTAGAGACGGAAACACACAACTTGGTACAATGACAGGAGTTAGTAGAGGAGTCAGTCGGCCATGACATTTGTTAAGGGAACATCCCAGCATTCGTCTATAGCGATATTGGGGAAACCATGGAAAAACGAAGTCTAGATGACCGGAGCCGGGGATCAAATCCAAGTCCTCCAGAATGCGAGTTCAACGTGTTATCTTTTCGGTACCTCGCTCGGTGAATTTCCTTGAGTAATAGGCAATGAATTAAGTGGCCGGTAGTGTAAGGCCTGATAAAAAAAACCACTTCAGATTATTACTGCTCCCAGTTCGGTTGAAAATATATCGTACCTCAGTTACAGTGTTTGAAATTCACGTTAAGTTTAACTAGTTTATTAGTTCAAGATATTACTTATCTGTTTCAGTTACATGAGGCAAGCATTATGTTTATAAATCATTGTTACCTTAAAACTTCTTCAGATTGAGAATTAATGCCGCATTTATCGAGGTGTGACCAAATATACCGAAATTACGTTAGTTTATTTCGGTGCAAACATGTCGTCTTATTAAATACTACTGAAAGATTTTTGGGGTAAATAAGTTACGGGATACCAGAGACATATTATAAATTAAAATCCAAGAACAAGGAATTGGGACTATCAAACAAGGCAAATTTTGAAAGACTGCATTCAGAAGCCCTGCTCGAATATCCTATATATATATATATATATATATATATATATATATATATATATATATATATATATATATATATATATATAGTTGGAATAATTGAAAATTTTTTAACGTTTCAACATTTCGATGAGACAAACTAGCCGAAAATAAGGGACATTTTATAGCAAAAACAGACTTTTTCTCGGCGATATATACTAGTTTTTTAAAAACCCTTTTCTTGTCACCATACAAATTCCAATATACTGCTGATAACTATGAACGTGAAATTTTTACATTTCATGCAAATCACGTTTGGTTAAATATCATATTTTGGTATCCATAGTTATAAGGTTCTACAACTGGCATTTTAAAAGTAATCAGTAGTAAGAATTTAAACCTACAAAATGACTCAGGACGGAATGTGTTGATTCTGTGTTGTGATAGCTTATAACAAAGTTAGCTGAATATGTGTTTTCAATTTGTCCGCAAAGTGAATGTGGTGGGAATAATGCTATCTTGAAAATATACATGAGCATAAAATTTATTGAAATAAAATAAAATGAACTTTACACACTATTCAGAGTTTTTCACTCAGTATCAATAAGTTGTTTTATGTTTAAAGAAACGTAATTCTAAAGCTATTATCACGGTGACATTAATCACACTATTTTCACTATACGGACAAGTCGAAGACAAATTATAAGCCTACTGTTTATAAGTAATTTTCATAAAACGTTTCCAGGCTCCTTCTTGACTCACTTTGTACGTACATATTTTGATATGGTTTACAGCACTTATTTTTATTTAATGTACAATATAAAACGATATGAAAAAACCACCGTTCGCTGAACATTTACGACAACCATTTTACTGAAGAGTTAAAATTGGTTTACACTTGACAAAATGACTTTCCAATTCTTTGGGACACACAAACAATTTTATTGTTATTTATAATAAATAGACTATATTGATATTATTTTATAAACGTGTCTAGAAATGTTTATAACAAAAACACTTTAAGAAATATTCCGTGAAGAAAATTAATCCCACGTCCAGCATAAACGCTGGCAATAAAGCTTCCTAATGTGAATACAAACGGAAAATTTTACATCACAGGCAGCGAGGTGATTCATGCAAGAAAGTTAATAAACAAGTGATGTTTCCTAAATTACAGTTGAGTTGTATGGAACTATCGGCTGTTGAATTTGCTATGAGTACAGAACAATATAAATAAATGCCTACGAATAAAAATATATATTCCTTATTTTTAAGCACTCTAAACTAATCATTAATTTGTTAAAATTTGTAGTACTTTTTTTTAACGATTATCTTGAAGTTGACTAGATACAGTAAGTACTAAGCACAGGCAACATATATAATTAGACAAGCATTTTTTTTTGTACTTATACGTTCTTTTACGGTTGTACATACTCACCAGTGTTCCCCGTTCCTGCCTTACGCTCAGCTGCAAGAAAACTTCTTCTAAAGTTGCACAACTGTATTTACTAAGGAGGGCATCAGGACTGTCTTCATCCAACAGACGTCCATTCCTCATCAAACCTATCTGAGAAAAGAAACAGAACATGAGATCGAATGAACAAAACACTTATCTTATACTAATACGTACTGCAACAAAATTAATGGTTTTGTTAGGTTTGCACCACTGCTAGCGAATGTAATCGAGTCGCAGAAAACCCACAATTACATAAAAAGTGAGAGTGAGTGAGACATTTTGGTCAGCGAACAACATTGAGGTCTACACGTGTTCGGCATCGCTGCCGCCGGTGTGTGGCAGTACCATCCTCCTGTACCTGATCCCAAAGACTTACCAGGAGACACCTTGCTGGTAATTATACTGGGAGGTTCGTCAGTCCTCTCAAGTTAGTCCCAGACGGCCAGTACTCACCATTGCCACAGAATATTTAGGAATACAGAAGTGAAATAGGCATTCGAACGGCGAACTCAGTCACACACGCCAGCAAAATGGCTTCCCTGGCCAGCAACATGGCGAAAATACTTCCTGCCAATCAGCGTAAGGCAGCTGCCTTGCTACCGGCAGTCAGGCCAATAGGAAACCTGTAGTAACATGCAGGAGCCAAACATTCACGAGACTCGTATCAACAACATCGAGCAGCCAATAAGCAGCGAAGTTCGCCCGTATCAAATGAGCCACCTCAACGTTTCGCGTCTGCATTAATATTTAGTCTGTGCCATTTCCGTGCAGCCAAATCACAAAGCTGACAGGTTAGTTGAATACCACGAAGTCTAAAGCGCTGGTGAGGGGTAACATGTAGTGGGTATGGAGAAGTGCCAGAATGAAGGGGCGAGGGAAACGGGAGATCTCCGAGAAAACCCACTGACCAACGGCGTCGTCCAGCACGATTCCCACGTGCGGAATTCCGGGGACCGACCCCGCAGGGATTCGAACCAGGATCGCCTTGTGGTGGGAAGCGAACGGTTTGAACATTTGGCCACCGCGGCCTCAGTTACATAAAAAGACTAAGCACGGGAAAACGAGAAAAAAAAAAAGAAGAAAAAACTGAGGAAGTCCCAGAAATGACTGCAGTCAACAAACACACAAGTAGTTTCTAAACAGGAATTTAGCCGGTACACAGCAGAAAAATAAATAAAAAATAAAAGAAATGTCCAAACACACAAGGACCAAACAAGGAGCTCAAAAAGGCGACAGTGCTAGACAAATATAACGAGGTACATCACAAATGAACACAGCAGTGATGTACTCGTAGACAAGACAACACAACGAATGTAACACAGGCGATAATAGTAGGTTCCCTTCGACGACAACAGATGCGAAGTTTCGGCAACTGTTATCTGTTCCAACTTCAGGAACACGAACAATCAGAGGAACTTCAGCATGTTTGATTTCAGTTTGTCACACACCCGTATTCAACCAAAGAGATCGATACGTACAGAGCTAGGAATATGGTAAAATCTGATTATTTCTATTGTGCAGAACTTATGGCAGTGTAGTGTACGCAAGAACGAACTTATAAATGGATATATTTTATGTAGTAAGTAAACCTGCAGCTCAGGATGCAACGCTCAGGCCTTCGGGTACCCTGCCAATACGATATTTTTATAACCAATAAGGAAAGAACGAATATAAAGGATCTGTTTTTTGTTTTGAAGTACGTTTGGTACTGATCGTATCTATAAGTAGTTTCCTAGGGTAAAACGATGTTTTGTAAAAAATTTTTAGATTTTATTACAACATTATTTTAAAGTTATTTGACAATATCCACGAGAAAATAATTTCAAAATTGATTCAGTATACCTCAAGTATCAAGCACTTTAATTACCATTATATGGTTCTGCATTAACTTTAAAACTTTTCTTTGTGTAGTTGTGAAAATTATGATTTAGGGAGCTTACTTTAAAAAAAAATTATCTAAAAATTTAAAATACACATTATGTATCTTAACACGTTTTCATAAATTGAATTTTCACTGTATCACAACATTAAAAGTATAGTACCTAGCTTGCATAAGTTCGCTTAAAGGCGTGGCATTTTCTCTGCCAGTTTGTGTGTACGTATAGTTATTGAAGACTTATTCTAATATATTCACTATTTTCGAGTTCGAACTCTGTAACCATGCGTTCAAAATTAGACATCAGTTGATTACAATATATTCGGTAGCAATAAAATTAGTTGTTTCATTGCAGAAGGGAAGCTCTTCTAAGCCTAGAACGTGTAACATACGTCCGACCAAACGCCCACGTTAACACAAAAACACGATTACATAATTACAGTAATTCACAGCCAGCATGTTTAGCTCCAAGCTTTGTATATTTCTCATTCACTCTCATGCAGCGTACTTAGACCCGCAATGAATTCATTGATAATTGCCGTGTTCTTTAATTATCTTACTATTCTTTGATATAGCATTGAAGCGTCTTCAATGGAACGGTTCACAGCAATTTTCATCCTCGTATTTTATTTTTATATTTATACCAGATATTTTTATTACTTTGGACATTAATTGTAACTGAATTTTGCTCTTATTAATTTTTTTATGTCTCGTAGTCTTTGCATAATGACTCGTAAATGGCAAAACTTGCATTTTACGGTTTTCAGTACGACAATAAAACCAACATACCAAACCGAAATAATTCATAGTTTAAAAATGTTGAATTTTGAAAATTTTTATTTGAATTTTCAGCATTTTTATTTATTACAAAAATTTTTATTTTGAGGTTTTGTTTACGAGATCTTATAGCCTGCAACATCGTTATTCACGGTGACTTGTTTCAGTATGGTATTTCAACTGGTTTTAGTGTCTTACTGAAAAAAACATAAGGTGAAAATTTTGACAATTTCGAGCCATTATGAAAAAAAACCATGAGAGATAAAAAAAATTCATAAGAAAAAATTCAGTTACAATTAGTGTCTAAACAAGAAAAAAGAATATCTGGTACTAAAAACACGGTAATGAAAATTGCCGTGAGCCGTTTCCTTAAGATATAAACATTTGAAAACTTAGTTCAAGTAAATCAGTTTAAAAGTTACGTAGAACATTCGAGAGTAAATATTTGAAGCGTTCCTCTGATCTAAAATACTTCTGTCTTGTAAAGATATTTTGTGGGGGAGGTGTGAGTAATACAGTTGTTTCTATGTAACATCGTCTGTAATATACTGGACATGAACGTAGGACCGAAAACGCACTATTACTGTACTACAGGACCCATGACTTAAAAGTGCCTGCGCGTGGGTTACATTATGTTTGTGCATTCGAGTTTCCGTGCCGGCTGAAGATATTCCGGAACGTATAGTCTTTTAAAACTTGTTTGGGTAGATCACTGTAATTTCCTCTCTGTTGTGCAATACTTAAAATCCAAGAAATCTGAAATTTGAAGTCTTTGCCTTCAGACGTTTAGATAGGAATGTTAATTTTTAGAGGAGATATTTCACCGGTCCCGCAAACATTATTTGGCGACCCAATTTCCAAATAATTTTCTCGTAAAGTTTGTACAACACACATACAGCTAAAGTCTCAAAGTGATTTATAAGGTGTAAGACAAACCCACTAGTTATCGTGAATACCGGTCCCTGTCCCACTTGAGCGTGCGTGGAACTGGATTGGAAGTTGTCTGGCCTGGTTTTACAAATCGGTGTTAAACCTTACACAACTGAACCGCCAGGAACGTGAATGAAACTCCACTCTGCAGGATAGTGTCTGTCATTCTTACTGACTTTCGAACGCAATAGTTGGTTCATGCGTTGTTGCTAGACCTACAGATGTGTATACGAAGCGCTGAAATATTTTTTTTTTTTTTTTCAAAACTCTATAAGTACAGATTTTTTGATCTGATGTTAATAAACTATGTGGTATACGACCTTTATTAAGGTAATGCTGGATGGTTTAGTTATCATATTGGTGCAAAGAATTAAAAAGGCCTTTACTCGGTGATTTAAAAAAAAATCCAGACTGTGTGCAGTAATACAGTGCATAGATGTATGTAATAATTTTGGGAAATAATGGCACAGTTTGCTTGCAAAAAATATTTTTATTTATGTTAGCTTATTGAAATGATTTTTTGAAAAAAGAACGCAGGGTTTATTGTTACGAAAAAAAAGGGTATATTGTAAGTAATTATACAGTCTGTATCAGTACGGCGGTTACAAACTTTCAGGAGAGATAGAGTTCATCCAGACGATGGGAAATCACACAGCAATGCATGGTTAGAATAGCTTTCCTGACGCGGTAGTGACGTCATAAAACACAAGAAAGAAAGGACATGAACAAGAGGAGAAAACATGTTTATTATTCTTAATACAGCAAAAACCTAAGGAAAAAGAACATAAAGAGACTTCGATCGTCATCACCAGCCAAAGACTTCCCAGTAATTTTTCCTGTATTATGATTACTAAACATGTTTTTCTTCTCTTGTTCGTGTCCTTCTTTCAATGTGTTTTGTGTCTCTGGAAAGGTTTTTACGACCATACATACCCATGCGATTTCCCATTGTCTCACCTGAAAGTTTGTAACGGCTGTACTGATACGTCCTGTAATATATTAGGATCAAACGAGTGTAACGATTCTTCAATATCAATTTTAAGTCGTTTAAAAATAAAATATTATTGAATTCATTGGAGACCTACCATGCATGCCATTAAGTGAATATAATTAGCTCTCTTAGGGCAAGGGCAACAATAAGTTACTTTACTATCTTTAGGAAATCTCAACGTAAGTTCTTAATGTTTAGGTTTAATTTCTGTGTCGCGTAATATTAATGTCTTGCAAAAATAAATAAACAGCCTGTAAGGGTAATGGGCAATTGAGGGCAAAGCATCACAAGTGACCGAGACGGCCCGCCAGGCAATGGCAACGCAAACCACGTTTACCACATGCAAAAATTAATGAGTATGAACTCAAGTTTTTTCTCCCTCAAGCATAAATTTAAAAATTAAACGTGCCACCAATAAATAGGTATGAAAATTAATATTACATAGCGTTTTTTTCTGAAGCGAAATAGTTGCATTAAAATGAAACTCTTATTTTTATGATTTAGTAACTAATAACTCAAAATAATGAAAGATGAGGTTTACAATCGTACGATTAGAGAATTATCAATTTATGAAGAAGAGTAGACGTAAGCAGCAAGTCGGTCTGTTCTCCCCATCTCCCAATCTACTAGAAACTCTTATTAATTTTTATAGTGGTATGAAGAACTGAAATATTAGCTCAAGCTACAAAATACACATTTTTTAAATACGAAATCAACTGATGATCATATTAAATTGCAATGTAATATCTCATTTGGACACTAACTACAGCAAAACCTGTATATGTCTGTTGTACACAATGTAATAAAACGTTTAAAAAAGTTACTCACTGCCCTACAAGTTAACGTTACGCAATTTTCCCTTCACCAGGGCTGTACTATATATCAAATTTCTGACTGCAAAATAAAATAATCAATTATAAGCAGCAATTAAAGAAATTCATTATGATCAAACTTTACTTATATTTTGCGAAGTCCTTTTATTGAGTAATCTTTACCGATATCTTGTCATGTTAGATATTCTACTATATAGAATATTAGATGTATCGGCATGCGTTGCAATGCCCATTTTCTTTCGGTACTCTGTTCTGCCCCTCTACCATTATTAGCAACCCCGCTTCCCCATTTTCGACAGAAACCTTCGCAGGCACACCCACAACAACTCACCAAAGTTTCATACCAATCGACTGAATGGTACAGGAACAAATAGAAGACGAACGAGCGAACGGACAAACAAACGAACATGCTTTCATTTTTATATATGACCAGATAGGTGGATCAGTACAGAAGTTGATGCTCTGCAGCGCCATATATGGCGAGTGGTAATAAGAAACGGATATCGCTAAAATATTCTTAGCGTTTAAATACATATACGTATTAATTTTCATGGTGATCAGCAGTGAAAAATTACACGATTCTCCAAGTTTAATGGTGATCTGGTGATTTGTCAAACGGTATCGGAATTTAACGACCTCATACAGCCATGCAAACATACATGCATACATACATACATACATACACACATACATACACACATACATACATACATACACATACATACATACACACATACGTACATACATACACGCAAACATGAATACATACATACGTACATACATACATTCGTACATACATGCATACATCCATATATATGTATATGTATATATACATATATATGTATATATGCGCGCATTTGTTAATAGGTTTGTCTTAGTGTATTTGACAGAACATTTTTTCCTTCGCCTGCTCAGCGTAGCACATAATTATGGGAGGTAAATATGGCACAATATACTCACTTCTGCATGTGGTAGTCAGTAGTAAAATATGTGTATGCCTTGGTTTAAGGGTTCCAGACTCCAATCGTGTTAGGTCTCACTCGTATCTTGGTACTCACATAACCGGAAGCAGATTAGGAATGGCTTCGTAAAAATACTATTTTGTGACAAACATGTTGATGAATTGGATAGGAGAACAATTCTTAGAAGACACACACACACTCACGGTTACGTAAAATTTTCATAGAGAGCCTGCGCAAATGTGAAATGAAAAATTACATTACTAGTTCACTTGAATGTAAAGGTAATTAGCGTCTATTACGTGTAGAATAAATTTACTAAATATTTTTACAGTGTATGAATCCCGTTTGGAGCTAAGTAAACAACAACTAGACCATGAGCAGAAGTTGTAACTTATTTTTTTGCCAAAATCGAAGCCTCGCTGTCCTTAACCGCACCTTGACCGACATAGTGGAAAAGTAGGCGTGTGTCTGTGACTCCTTGAGATCTCCATAAACTATTTGTGCCAAGAGTCTGCAAGGAAAAATCAAGTTTTGTGGCGGTTGATAAACCACTTAGCCGGGAGCAACAGATTTTTTCCGTGTTCACGTGACGCAGGGAAATTCAGATGATATCCAACACGATAAATGGTAAATGAAAGAATCTATTTTTATTCTCAGAGTTTAGGGCAAAGGCCCGAGCAGAACGGTACACAGCCACGTCATTGCTTACACGGCTATGTTTAAATTAACCATTGACGAAAAGAATCAAATTAGCACAAAATATAACGGCTATTTAAAATTACTTACCTTAACGTAAACGGCTTATAATTGTGTTTCTCAGTTTTATTTATTGGTTCTTTTTCTACCGAATTAATTGAAGAACTTATTATATAAACATATATACCCACATACACACACACACACACATATATATATGCTTGTTTGCGTGTGTGTTTATTGACCACAACTAATTATGGCTAGTTTTCCAATGTTTTCGTCACTTTGTTTACCTGGATTACATGTCGCAGCAAGGGCACATGACCACAATTTTTCTCAAAATAATTCACCCACAGTGCAAGAATCGTTCAAACAAATTGTAGAGGAGTGGCGCTTAAGGTTAATTTTACTACACGCTAGGAAGACAACAGAATATCTTATGGACGAGTCTGGCAAGGAACAATGTCCGTGTCTAGCAGCGCTGGTATCGATAAGCGGTCTATCTGATGCTGGCACTTATGGAGAGAACTTCGGGTGCAAAACCGAACATTGCCGAAGGACGAAGTTATCTCCATAAACGCTAGAATAAAGTTGACCCCTTACAGATACCAGCGCTGCTACCGGTGGTAACTGCCCTATGTCAAACTAATAACATTGAATTTCTTAACATGTAGCAGTAGAATTAGGCCTCTGGCACAATTGGCTGTTGTTGTTGGTATTGTTGTTGTTAATGGTTTGTGTGCGAAGAGTTGGTTGGTACAATAGACGATTGTATATAACTTAGTTATAAATTATATGTGGCTCAAATAATTGAAGTTGATTATACATTCCATGCTGGAATTCCAGTGATATATTTTGTGTCTGAGGAAATTAGTAGTAAAGAGAGCCTTACTAAGGTCTTTAAGTTAGCATTAAACACAAGTTATTCGTATATTGCATTTTTATTGGCTACTTGGATTTAAAAGTTCAGTAATTCGAACTTAGCTACAACACCAGAAATGAGAGTTGAAATGCTTCGTGTGCAACATCATCCATTGAAACACTAACTGCTACCACCATAAGGCAGTTCTGTAATCAAGCACTTGGTAACCTGCACCTTCAACTGTCGCTAACACCAACCTCCAACGACAGCACCAAATTGTACCAGAGGCCTTAACCTCAATAGTTCTCAAGATGTAGGAGAACAGCTCCAGCTCAAAGGACGACACTTACCGTGTTCGCCTGCCTGGCTTCCTCGATGTAGTGCGTGGTGAGGATGATGGTCTTCCTGCCGGCGCTGGTGAGGTGCAGAAGGTGCTGCCAGATGACCTCTCTCAGCACCGGGTCCAGCCCCACCGTCGGCTCGTCCAGGATCAGCACCTCCGGGTCGTGAAGCAACGCCACGGCGAACGACAGCCTTCTCATCTGCCCGCCGCTGCGACCACAACCACCACCATTCAAGGTACACAAACACACTTTCTAACCGCTGGTTAGGTTCGTTATGCTACCAGCTTAGACAGGAAGCAAAACATGAGATTCATAACTCCAATGCTGAACAACGAGAACCTTATTTTCGTCGAAGACTCTCGAAGTAGGTTAATCTATTACTACAATTCACCTTTACCTAATACCGATGTCAGAACGCGTATAGTGAATGATGGAGAGAGAGAGAGAGATTTCAGTATTGCCAAGTAATTATTACATTTGACTTTTCAACATACAAAATAAAACAGTCTATTTGATAATGACATGCGTTATTATAGTGACATAATTACATTGCGTTGTTATTTCACTGTGTCATTACTTTTCGTTGATAAGTTGTCCATTAGGAAGAGGAAAACATCGGCAATCTGCGGTGAAGAACTTGTTTTCCCTGCTCCAACTACGAGGGTCTGGGTTAGGAACCTCAATGTTATTAGTTTGGCAAAGTACAATTTCTGCCACCAGTTGCGTTGGTGTCAGTGAACTTGGTGGATTAAATTGAGGAAATGTTGGACTTCTAACTCAGGTACTTGTCGGCAACTTTTTCGACAAGGTCATTGTTAGAGATGATGGTTTATCGCGGGAAAAATTGACTGTCTACAAGGTTTCAACGCACGTTCAACTTTTAAGTAGAGCTCTGGCCCTATTTGACGAAGCCAATAAGAATACCGCCGTTGTAACATTTCATGCCTGTAGTTGGTGTGCAGGTGTTGTGTCAGACTTATCAGTCAATCACATATATTGCAAGAAACTACAGTGTTTTCAAGGGTATGTTGGCACAATACATTTGAGCAATATACCATCATCTCAAGTCATTGTTTATGAAACTTGTCTTTGAGAACTCTGAAACAATGATGTACTTTATGAAAACACTTGCGGACTCCCGTGCTACACTGCCAAATGTACAAATGCTCATTCACTGGAGCAGCCAACCAACAAACATGTAGCTGCGTGTGTATAACTGTGGAGTCCAGTCGGCAGGCAGTTAAACCCGCGCAATTTTCCGGCCTCTATCTATTAACATCTCGCATTTTATTTGACCGCTTTCTTACTACAGCGCATCTAAATGAGAAAAATTTTCCTTGTCAAACCCGTCCATAAGAAATTTGATTATCTTCCTAACCTGTTAGTAGTAGAATTTACCTTACCGCATACTACTTTTCGCTTAATGAGTGGTGTGTGATTTATAGTTAGAAAGAATGCTTCCGACGTAATTCTCTCAATTTCTTTGCTTAACAATACACGGAAGATGACGTGGCGTGTTTAAATAATATTACACTGTTGAATTACGTTGTCATGACCACTGGCTACACTTGAGGTCAGCAGTGCAACCACTGAAATATGACGTGCATCCTAGCAGACTTAATGCATATAAAAAGTGATAGGCTAATGCAAACTTATTAACTATTAGGAAAAGCCCCGCGATTCGTCAGACACTGATGAATTGTCAGAACGTTACTTCTTAGATGTAAGTCTCATGATGAATCGACAGAACGTTACTTCTGTGTGTCCAGTATTATGATCTGTCAATCAGACGAATATGTGCAAGTCAGTCGAGAAACCTCATAAAACATACACCGTTAAACTAGAGGAAGTACGCTTGTGACGGCAAATATTTGGTTACGGGGAATGTTTACTTATTGTCTTCTCTCTTGTTCAGCAGGTCTCTCATAACGGCAAGACGGATTGCATTCCCGACGGGGTTGCTCCCGATTATCTTTCTAGGTGATTCTCTCGGGGGTGTTCCCATTTCCCTCAACATTTTCATCCTATTCTTGGTATCTCATATAGGTAATCCTAACACGTTCTCAAGTATTCGCTTTTAGACATTGACCAACATTTTTTACTCCACTGTGGTCCAATCGGATGCATAATTTGTTTGGCTACCCAAACTTGCAGATCATGAACATTTTTGGCTGCTCTTGCTTGGGCGGATGGGAGCTTCCTACTGTACATTGAGTCCTATCATACGACAAGAATTGTTTGATAATGCTTGAAGGCGCACGAGAAGGTTTTCCTAACTTTTTCCTGGCGCTTTTTATTTCCCATACTTGCGTAAAGTCTAGAAACTGTGGGGCCACATTTGTCATATTATTTTCATTCGTTCTCACTTTTTAGCAGCTGATGACTCAACTACCATCTGCTGTTTCATAATACGCGTAAGTCGGTTCTTGCTGACATTTATATTAGAATAACAGGCAATCAATCACTTGTTATACTTAAGGTACTCGTTTAAGTTGTACATTTATTTTTTAAACCTTAAATATAAACATTGCTAACTACAATTTCATTATAATACAAAACTTTTTCCTGTATTGTATTTCTCAAACAAAAACTGAGGAAGGAAAATATACCAACATAAAATATTTACAAAATAGCTTGAAAACGCTTTCGTAGAAATTTCCGACGATTTATTGCATTTTTTTTAAACGCACATAAGACAACAATTATTGTTTTTTATACTTACCTGTATCTAACACGAAAGCCGAGATAATTCTAATTCAGGTACACAATTACCGCAAAAACCTAAATCAGCTTTATTATCTTTTTATTTCGTTGACATGTTGCATTTAAATAATCATACACATTTTTGTACGAAAACATTCTTAAAATTTACCAACATTATTGTGTTTACGTAAATGTTAATGTTGATATGTATATTTGCTATTAGCGATTTAAAAAGAAATAATATGCATATAGTAGATACTAATATCATACGTTAAAAGTAAAGTAAATTACGTGGTGAACATTCGTAATTTTACACCATACAAAGTGTAAAAACAGATCATGTATTAGACGGTCAGTAAGAAGTTACTGTGCTATTAAATCAGTTATTTAGAAATGGAAAAACAAAATGGCTGATGCCAAACTATGTCGTTGACGTAAAATACAACAATACTACTTGCAATGTGTCTTAGTTTTGTTTTAATTTATGATTTTCATAGCCAAACTAATCTATATCATAATTATTATCAATATCATTTTATAAACGCATGTAAAGTGTTTTTCATAATAATTATTAAATTAGGCAGTGTTCGTAATAAGTGGAACGTTGCCTGGTGCTAAAATACTAAAAAATAATTGAAACCGCGAGAGGGAAAATAGCCATACAGGAAACTGAAACAAAAAGGGACATATTTAGCCTAGAAAGGTTGAATCAGAATGGAGTAGGTAATTATTTGTAGTATTAGATTTATAAAATAGTAACTCTAATATGTGTTATTAATAAGCTGTATTCATTTCAATTTTAAATTAAAAAACTACTTTGTATTAAGCAATGAAACTCTGAACAGTGGTCAAGCAATAAAATATTAAGTATTTAAAGAAATTTAATTTTAAGATCGATTGACAGTGTTGCATTTCTTTTTTTCTATATTTACAGTATCGGGCCAATTTCAAACTCACACACACACATACACACCTATATATGTGGCCAATCACAGTGCTTTCCTGAACTTTAAGTTACATTAAGTTGATAATTCAAAATGCGAAATTGGTTTCTTTTCACTTTAAATTTATGTTAAATGACATCTGTCATTTCCAAGCCTATTTTTTTTTATTTTTTTTTAATTTTAACAACAGTTTCATATTTTCCTGGTCCCTTAGCGATAGCAGCGGAACTAGCGGCAGACATTTTCCCTGTGTCAAACTCTCCCATGAGAAAACACATTTTCTTTCTTACACGTAGTAGAATTAACATTAATCAAGAAAGTCAGTATAGAAATACAGGTTTGCCATCTTGTGAGACACGTTGCAGAAAATAAGTTTTGATTGTTGGAAATCACCGCGATGAACTCATTAAAGAAGCACGATTTACATAATCCCATCGTTAGAGCACTCTGGTTCCGTAATCGATAGCTTTGAAGCTAGCAGAATTTTAGAGGAATAGAATTTAAAAGAAATTTTTTTTTGTGAAGAAATTTTGCAGTTGATAATGTCACATTTAATTAACTATGTATCACGTAGTGCACTCTCGCAGATCGCTACATTAAAAATATATATATAGGTACCGCATTCGTTAAAACGGACTAAAGGGTATAAAATAATTTCTCCTATGAAAATGCTTGCAATATTTATAACGTATAATGTGGGACGCATGCAATAGGTAGTTGATGCATGAATAGTTAATCTAAGTCACTAACAAATTTATTGTTATACAAATGATATGTACTGTTGCATGAGTTTTCTCAACGAAAGCTACTTTATACACTCTTTATTTTTACATGTGTTCCACATTTCTAGTTTTAATTCTTTATAGTTCCTTCATAGAATAAATTACTTTTATACTTAACATACTGTTTTAGATACGGGATTTTGTTATCTTATTGGAATACATTCCTTTTTTACATTTTCATTTAAATAATTATATTTTCACATTGTTTTCCTCTTACATAGCATTGCCATCCAGTTCTGAGCTGTTTTTCAAATATCTAGCTCATCGGGAGGTTAAAAAATGGAAGAAATGATAAAAAATGGTTCCTTTTTCAAATTGTTTCTTTTATATATCATTGTCGTCCAGTTCTGAGCTCTGTTTAGGGTTTCAAGACTCTAGCTCATCGGGAGGTTTATTTAACGGGGCATATTAAAATTAAAAAAATAATAAATTTAAATAACTATTTTTAAATTTTTATCGCTTATATTGCATTGTAATCCATTTCTGAGCTATTTTTAAAGTTTTAAGCTTCTATCTCATCAGTAATTTACTTTAAAATCGAATGCAAAATTTGTACCGAACACACAGACGAGAAAACTGCACTGTCATATTATGCTAAAGTTTCAAGTCTCTAGCTCATTGTTACCGAACAGGCAACCAAACAAATAAGAAAGCGAGGAATAAAGACGTGGAAAAAAGAGAACAACTTATTTTCTGACTTAGAGAACACTTTTCACCTATAATAAGTGAATTTAGATATTTCATGACTGACGATTATCCAGGCATCGGACTTACTTCCCTCCCCACTTTTGTACTGAGAGAAACAAAAAAACATACAAAACTAACAGACGAGAACTCTACGGGAACAGTGACATTACTTGGTGCGATCCCACAGCTCTGAAGTAAACTGAACTTACCTCAAGTATTTCACCATCTTATGTTTGTCTGTCATTTCTAGAAGATCTAGGAGCATTGCTGCTCTTTTTTCAAAAACATCTGACTTCATTCCGAAAATCCAAGCAAAGTACTGCAGTGTTTCCTTCACTGTGAAGGACATGTATAACGCCACTTCCTGGAAAAAACCCAAGACTTGTCTATACATTCTTCGCGGATAACCTCATTTGTGATAGAAGTACCACGCTGAAACATACATTTTTTATCTGCAACGTTAACTTTTCAAAATATGTTATAGGAACTAGTTTAAGTGAATTACCAATCATTCATTCACTAAAGTTAAAATAATGAATATGTGTTACAATTTAAAGATAAAATGATAAAATTCCTCAACATGTGACTTTACTACGGTATAAGCTACAATTATAGAGTTTGATATGGGTAGGGCGTATTACCTTGTGAACAGCAAGTTTATTAGGGGATAAATCAATGCCTCAAACATGACCATTGGAAGGATTAAGCAATTAACGGCAGTAAGGAACCGTTCCAACATTCCCTGGAGTGATTTCAGAAAACAACGCAGAACTGACGTCAAGATTGCTGAACCAAGGATGAAACCCACGTCTTGTCATTTGCGAGTGAAGTATGCTACCACTGCGCAACCTCGTTAGATAATATTACACTCTACACCAATGGGACTTTAAAAAAACTGATAATTGTTGTTGACAAATGCTAATTTATAGGAAGCTAATTGGCAGTTAATAAAGACATTATAAAGCAAAACTTAGCAGGGCGGAGTGTTTACATATGCGCATAGGTGTGTGTATGCGTGTGCGGGTGTTATTAAATTAGAAGGTTAACAGTATGATATAGAAATAAGGTGACCTGTATTAGAGCGAATGAAGAAGTTTTTGTTATTCATTGGCGGCAAGGTTTTCAGTGATGATGAGAGGTGACATGAGGTGAGTATGGAACAGCATCAAATTGAAGGTGTTTGGGAAACGCGAGATCCCTGAGAAAACCATACAAACCAACGGTACTATTCATCACGATTACTACATTTTAAAATCTGGGTTGATACCATTGGAAATCGTATCCGTATTACTTAGGTGGGAGGCAAGCGCCTTAACCTCTGCGCCAACTGCACTGCAGTCCTAATTTTTGTTTGAAGCAGACGATTTGACGTAAATGTGGATAGTAAATATCAGATGTTCGTTGGTAGTGATAGTTAGGGAATATAATTCTATAGTCTGTTTCGTATTAATTTGAATAAATTTTGACAGCTCCTTATGGGCAATAATACTATGTGCGATTAAATGGTGTTATATCCTGTTAAGGTGTTGACTTTGTGTGAAACTTTGCAATGTTCCTGCATTAGTTATCTACACTCTCGACTGAAGAGAATTTCATAGAACACTTATGGTCTATGTTAATATTTTGTATTATGTGTCACAATTCAAGACAACATTTTCTATACCTATGGTATAATGAACACCTTAGTTTCTTTTTAGAGCTGAAATGTTGACAGGCATAGCATTTAATATCTACAATATTTAAAAATTGTGTAAAATTTTAACGAAGTTATACAAAACGTAGTAATACATTTGGAATATTCCGTTGACGAATTATTTAGTCTTTTGAGAGACAAGGCTGAAGGTTTTCTGTTGATTTAAGCCTGAGCTCAACATAATTACACTAACGTAGTAACAGTATTTTAATATGAAACAAATACATCAACAAAAACAGTTTAGTTAACTCGTTTCCAAAATGATAGCTTAGGTTCCCGAAACATGTCTGCCTCCCAGCACCGCTTCCCCTTTTGTACATTTTCCTTAAGAGTGCCACCTATATGCGCGTTAGAGGCGCAGAAATGACGGAGACATAAGTTCGGCCTTGAAACGTGCTTCATATGCCGAATCGCCTCAACGATCCAAGCTCTGAAACAGCGTGCAAGATTCCCGCTGAACAGTTTTTACTATGGGACACTAAGCGGTGACCATATAATTTTATTGTTGAAAAGTCTGAAGCAATGTTCAGTGCACATCGCAATCTGAGTTTCACATACATCCGGTTAGTACATTTTGAAGTACGGCAGTCTTAAATGACTGTTTTAGCCGAGTTGGAGGGCTTAGGAAAAGAATTTATAATGAGCATAGTGTCTTAACAATGAGGTCCCGACCTTGTCTGAAGTGTGTTTTCTTTTCGTACGTTAGCACAATGGGCACACGAGGAATTGTTTCGTAGAAAAAATGTTAACGATCACACTGCAACAAATTTGAAACGCGTGAGAAGACATCTTAAGTTAAAGGCCTTTTAACATCTTGTCCACAGCGACGTCCTTGGAGACGAACAAATGGTTCAGACAAACAGACAACGAGGAAGGAAGAATCGACCATGGTATTTAGGAAATCATTTTGGTATTCGCGAGTTGCGTGGAATGATTTCGGAAAACCGTAGAAAATTGAAAGGATGACAAGAAATAAAATCGATATGACCTTTGAAAGAGTTGTGCAATGGGAGCGCATGACTGTACTAATATTTTAAACATACACCATTGCGATGTAGATGTCTGTCAAAGGAAACTAAAGAGAAAAGAAGAACATAAAAATAAGCAGAGCGTGCTTTAGTCAACAGGATACAACACGACATTAAATTCCAAAATTGGATTCGGGTCAACTAAAACATGGACCGCCATACAAGAAAATAGAGAGAAGAAAACCAGACGCCATCAAGGCAGACAACGCAGGTTTGAGGCCTGCTTTGGCAAAGGAACAAACAGGAAAAAAAATATGAACCACAAAATAAAATAAAAATTCGACACAACGATGAGACGAAACAAAATACAGTAGTTTATCAAACACGAACAGAAAAAACAACATGCAACACAACGATTAGACGAAACAAATCACTGATCATCAGCTGCACTCGCATTCTCGGATCCTGCGTGTCTCTGCTGATGACGGGAACAACAGATTCCAGTTATCGAAACGGCCGTCGTTCTTCTGTCTGAAAAACTACTGTATTTTGTACGAATCACAAACTCTTAACTCTGTACCAATATATTGTGTATAAAACTGTCACAATTAATGGTAGATTTAGCGCAAACAACCTGTGTGGTAAATCACACCACAAATATTTTGTGCTGCACACATACTTTGTTTTTGTTCTGTTTGGTCGTGAATTGTTTGTTATTACCGAATGTGTGCTTGTTGTCATGGTCATATGTTTGTAAATGTTTCTTACTTCTTGTTTCGTCTACACCAGGGTACCCTTACGTGCAATCTAAATTATCCATGGAGCCATGTTACCAATAAAATTCCCCGTTCGTTCCGCAATCCACTGCCAAAACTTATACCATTGTAAAGTTTCTGTAAGTGAACAACTTGCTCTTTGAAACATACAAATTAATAAATGTCACTGGTGTCGGACACTGCCAGCATTGAAAATCTTTGATGCACGTTACAAGTGGCTGTCACCAGTGTGCCAGTCTGACAGCTCTGATATAAACCTGTGTAACTCCAGCAGTAACTAACACAGACACAATGACCTACTAAGTCACCGGTGGTCGGACACGGACATCGCCGGGTCGCAGTGACCCACCAAAGCACTGTAGTGCAGCAGTGTGAAAGATCAAATTAGAAACTATTGTACTTCCAAGACGAATCACACGTAACAGCCACCGGTGACGGTCACAGGTGTCCTAGTGTGAAAAGGCCTTAAGTTTCACTAAGGTTAATCCTACTACAGGTTAGGAAGATCGATGTTATAAGTTTGTCATAGGGAAAATTTCTGCCACTTGAGCGCTGGTGTCGCTAGTGCACTAATTGCTGCGATGGAACTGGCAGTTCCCGATACGTTTTTAACTTGCGAGATGGTACAGAGTGGTATGTAACGCCTAGAAGCAACTGATTGCATATCTCGTCTATGTTTACAAAAAAAACATTGAAAAACGTCACCAAAATGTCTGATAGAGACGCTTACTACATGGATTTGATTTTGGATAGTTTGATACATTATAGCAAGTACGGCAACAGTGTAATTATTGCTGAAATTTTTTAACTAGTCTACTTAATTCCGAACGATATACAATAAAAAATTATTTATACAACGTGTTCGTGTGAACCGAAACGAAATGGTTATAGACAAACATTTTAGAAGGAAATAATAAACTTTTCGCAGAGCACCGAGTATAAGGAGTGAAAATTTAAACGCGAACGGAATACTTTGATAATAAATCCAAATCATGAAGGCTAGAAAAATTGGAAATATTCAATAAAAATCTTTACTGTAATAGAATATAAACTAAATGATTTGAAATTTGACATTATGGTTATCTGGATTGTTGATGTAGAATAGGAATGCAACGAGACATTCAAAACTTACAAATAAATAAATCAAAACAATCAGAATGGTAGTAGGAAGATCAATGTGACGCGAACATGCACTGAAGTCTGCTGGATCATAAGAAAAGTGGTCATCCTTCATTGAAAGAATACGAAAAAGAAGAAAACTAAACGGTTTGGTTTGAACGTTGAGAACAAATATATTTTTGGCAGTTAAATCTCGAAAAAATTGTAGTTGCCCGAGTTAACAGAACGAACCAACATTATTGCATCAGCGAAACTAGTCTAGTACGACATTTAGTAATTGTGACTCAGTAAAAAACGGAAGTACCTATTAAATAAATTCTAGGAACTGTTAATGATATTCAATCGTTCTGAGCTTAGAATGAAGTATGTTCGAGAATTCACACACCAGAATAAAAGAGTGCGGAAAGAAGAGATTAGTGAAGAGAGATGGTGACGATGGCCTTGACCGAGCTATAACGACGCGAAAACAAGAATATCTTATTCTATACTCATGATTCCAAGTTAGACACGACACTTAGACTATGAGCCAGAAGCATTTGTGGGCTCACCTCGAACATAAAGCTTAGACTTACATATTTTGTTAATTTGACACCGCTGATTACGAATATCGAAACGCGGACATCGAAATCGGTAGCTTTCCGTCTCAAAATGGCGTTCAAAGATGGCGGGTCAGCTATACGACCACTTTGGCTTTCCGTTGGTGTAACTTTTTTTCTAGTAAACATTTTTATGTTCTGTAAACTTTATTTTGTTTGTCTTGAGTAGTTGAATCAAAAAGTGTATAGTTATTTAAAAATAAATGCTGTTATAGTATAAATATCTGCAGCAGAAAATCGATTAATCATTTAATTTTAGTTTACGATCACGTTACGACACTAATTTAAAAGAAGTTTGGGCCGTACTCAAAAAATAGTCTAAACAAATGTTGTGACAAATGTATTTAGCTACATTTTAAGCCATAGAACACCTTTTTACATTGAAGCACGCGTGAGTAGCGTGAGTTAGCGCGTGCTAGTGCGCGGGAACAAGTCCACTATATGCAGAGCCGTATCACCGAGATATCCTTTTACTTTTGCCATCGGCCTTCGCTTTCCTGCTTATTAAACCCAAATCTTTAAAACAATAGTAGACATAATAAATACAACATTTTAAAAATGAAATATCTTTTTTTCATATAGTCTATTAACATATTTTGAGCGTATCTTTGGAGTAAGTTACCAATACAAAACGACAGTGTTTACGTATGGCCATACCATCAGTCATTTATATATATATTTATGTAATTTTTTATTAGTTTACCTTTACTAGACACTTCCTAGCATGCAAAAATAGTGTGGTTTTAACATAACAATACAAGTTTCTGCAGTTGAGGAGAATTTAATGCACTGACAATATAATTACCAACATTACACTAACTTATTCCTAGTTTT